>BMAO01014672.1:0-18329 GCA_019973975.1 Trichonephila clavata | reverse complement strand
AATGTACATGTCACCCTGTCCCCCCCCACAATGTACAGTTGGTTTCAAAATAAGTGACAGGGCAAACCAGTACTTGATCATTCGAGGCGTACAATTGAATCTGTATCTTTCGTGGGTCTTTTATTCAAATGAAAGATTCGAAATATTTGTTTTTCGTGCTTAAATGTTATTTCACTTATTTTAATTATTATGGAATAAATATTTCATAGCTGAAATAATTGAAAATGCATTCAATTCAAGCAGAATGAATGCTGATAGGATTTAAATAGTCATTCTAAATCCAACTGTGTTATTATTTTGTTTCGAATTTTAGAACAAATGTAATTATATAGAATGAATTATTATAGTAGACACAAAGTAGAATTTAACGATAAACTTCGAATACGTCAAATATTTTGAGGTAAAATTAATAGAATGCCACAAAATGAAGAATTGTTTTCGCTTGTAACAAAGTATGGTGTGTGCCAAGTAATGTTATTTTATTTTAGATTTAGACATTATATATTAAAAAAAATCATAAAGTTTCAAACGGTTGAAAATTTAACTTAAACCTCATATCTATTAAATAACTAGTATGGCGCTGAATATTTCCACTACAAGTGTGATCATAATTCATTTTTTAAAATTATGCTTAAAGTTTCAGCAATTTATTTCCATTTCATTCAATAAATGCAAGTATTATTGCGTACATGAATTAAATTCCAAAATGGAAAACGTTGAAGGGATGTTAAAATTTTGAAAAATATCACGTATATTTGAGAAAAATAACACTTATATTGACAATATTTTTTAACTGTTTTAAAAATAGTAAGTTTGATTTGAACGAATACGGGTTACATTAGGGGAAAAACAAAAAGTCCCCCTCCCCTTGTTTCACACACACACACACACAAAATTACTTGCAATTCTAATAAAAATGAAACAAAATTAAGACATGAATTTTTTTAGCTTTAATTTGTGTAGCCGAAATTAATTTGAATTACTATGATAAATTCATATCTGTAAAATTGTGGCATATTGATGTAGAGTAACACTTTTTAAATTGTTGTATAATAATTAAAAACCATTTGTGAAGGTATTAAATGCTGTTTCACTCTGAGATGTAATAATATTTTTCAAAGTTTTAAAGTATCAAACTACCTAAAATTGCGAATTTTGCCAAACAATTGACAAATTTATGTATGATTTTATTTTATAGGTCATCTACTAGCTTTATAGTAGTACTAAGTTTATTATTTTCCATTCACTGGAACAAAAACTACATTTGTTAGTAAAAGCAGATGCCACTACTTTCTACAAGATGTCATACTTTAAAATGCGTTTTACTCGAAATATGTTTTCTTGAAAATGATCAACGGGCACTGCGATTGCTCAAAAAGTTTTGAAAATAATTAACTGAATTTTTGTGTGTGTTCTGTATAATAGTAGAAGCGTTTTAACCTTCAAATTTATCAATCACTGTTTTATTTCAAAATTTACAGTCTCGTGTGTGAATATCACTGTTTTTTTTAAAGCAATTTCTTATAATAACTAAGATAAAGTTCTCTAGTTTGTGCAAAAATTTAAATATTTCTTATCCTGAAAGTTATTTAAAAAATGAATATCAAAGTAACGGCATCAAATGTGAAAATTTGTTCATAAACTTTTTGTACAGAAATGGGCCCCGTTTATGTAATTCTTTGTAAATGTTTGCCCATTCCCCCCCCCCCCCCATTTTAATAACAATAATTTTTTTCTCTGTCTTAATTTTAGTATATTTTTCTTAAATGTACTAAAAAATCTAAAAACCACATACAAAAAAAAATCCCCGTAACTCCAATATTTTTTTTTTAAAAAAAAAAGTTGTCGCAAGTAGTCCGGATCCTTAAATACAAGATATGTTGAATTCTATAGCAATATAAAAACTTATGCTAAATCTAGATTTAAATTATGCATAAAATTTATCACGTAATTCTGTAATAATATTTCATAATGCATTACATATATTTTAATGCCTGCACTTCCTATCTGTACCACCTTGGAAGTCGAAGCCCACACGTTGCGTAGAATGGAAGTTAAGAAAAGATGTCAGCTCAGATTTTCATTTCTGTAGTTCAAAATTACAAGGCTAAAACGATCCGATTTGAGCATTTATTACGGTACAATAAATATCTTTCTATTTATCTTGCTCTTTTATAAAAACATTTCGCGGAAATTTTTCTTTCCCATTTTATTTATGTTTAAAAGCATAAATTCTTCCAGAGTATAATTAAATCATTTAATTAAAAAAAATCAAAGTGAGGTGTATGCATACAAAAAGTATTAATGATGTTGAAGAATTCATAAAAATAATTTTCATAAATTTAAAGGAATTTGTAAAATAATATATTATTTATCTTTATATTAAACCGTATTTAAAAATTTTATTATTCCATAAGTAACCAGCATTTTACATTATTCAATGAATACCTTTTTCCAAGTCTGCATGCCCGTGTAGTATTCCGTCTTTTTTTTTTAATTATAGACAGGGAGTTTTCTTTATTTTTATTTTTGTTTTCTCTTTAATTGCGCGTTTTCCCAGCCTTCTATTTTTATCGTCTCAGTTCATTGTACTTAAATAACTTTTTTCTTACGAAGTAAGGTTTTCTTTTTAAATGCGTATAAAAAGTAAACTTTATGATTATGATTTATCTTAAAAACATGTTCATAAAACTGTATTGATTTATTTATTTTTCATAAGATTAAAATCTAAATGGTCAGTAAATAAGTTAAGTCATTCATTCATTTTGATTTCCACGGATATATGGTTGATGCATACATCTAAATATATTTTAATGGTTTTTCAATTTTCTTTTAGTTTGAAATCCATATTTGAATTTTTTCTTAAAATTCAATAATATACATGGTGGCTAGAATTGTGGATACTTTTTAAAAATTTTATGTTATTTAAGTTTGCATACTTGTAGAAAATGTTCTGTTGCACAAAATGCAAGGTCTTTTATATCATTTTAAAGATAATTTATATTGAATTCATTACAAGAAACAAAATTCTTATATTTAAGCGCACAAAAAAGTTTTGCTCAACAACTATCGATATGCATTAGATACCGATGATATAGCTGTGAGTTATAGTTCTTAGTGGGATAGCTTTATTTTTTATTACAGCTTCACATCGGTGTTTCATTGAGCTCAAAATAGGTTTTATGTTCTTCTTTCATTATTACATGATGCCAGAAACAATTATATCCCACAATTAGTTCCTTTTTATTTCATAAATGCTTCATTTGGACAAGAGTTTTCAAAACGACGCCACAAGTTTTTGAAAAGATACAGGTCAGAACTGTTTCCTGGCCAGGACAACAATGATATTTAGTCAAGAAGCTATGACATGAAATAAAAGAGTAGATTGGACACATAGAAAGAGATGTGTGACGAGAAAGTGGTATTTTCTATGTTAAAATTTGTAAGACGGGTTGGATTGACTACATCCGAGACTGAAAGTTTTGCTTAAGATATGAGGAGACAAATTTAATAAAAAACAAAGTAGGAAGAGGCCAAAAAGGAGCACTCCATCTGTTGGTAACAGAAGAATAAAAATACTATGTTTTCCAAGGTAAAAGAATGTCATCAACGGTCATCAGAAATTATCTGAATGATGCTGATGTTTCTGTCCATTCAAAACAATCAGTAGAAGATTAGCAGATGTTAGACTAAGAGGTAGAATTTCTAAAAAAAGCCTTATCTCAATTTACAGCAAGGCTAAGAAGACTACAGTGGTCAAAGGAACACATTAATTGAACAAATGATTAGTGGTCACAAGTTAATGGATGGATGAAACAAAGATATCGTTATTCGGTAGTGAGGGCCAAAAATATGTAAGACGTAGAATAGGAGAAATGATACATCCTGACTGCATCCAGGCAACTGTGAAGTACCCACATAGAATAATGATTCGGTCTTGCATATCAGCGGATGATATCGGTCACCTTCATACCATCCATGGGACACTGAATGTCAGATAATACATTGCCACAATTCTAGAACCCAAACTTCTACCTTCCATCAGGGATCTATTTACCTATAATGCTTCATTTATTTTTCAGCAAGGTTCTGTACCTTGCCGCACAGTGAAGTTATCAAAAGATTGATATCGTTCTAAGATCATTGAGTCGTTGTCTTGGCCAGGAAATAGTCCTGACCTCGATTCTATCGAAAACTTGTGGCACCGTTTGAAAACTCTTGTCCGAATAAGGTACACATAAACTAAAAAGGAACTGAATGAGGATATAACTGTTTCCTGGCATCATGCAATAATGAAAAAAGAGCTTAAAACCATTTTCAGCTCAATGAAACATCGATGTGAAGCTGCAATAAAAAGTAAAGGCTACACCACTAAGCAATGTTAACTCAGTGCTAGCATCAGTATATCTAATATATGTCGATAGTTATTGCAGCATTACTTTTTTTGTGTTGTAAATATTTGGATTATGGTTTTTGTATTAAATTCATTATAAGTTCTCTTTAAAATGATATAAAAGGCTTTACATTTTGTGAAACGGAACATTTTCTGTAAGCATCCAAACTTAAAAAAACATAAAAATTTTAAAGTGTCAAAAATTTTGACCACCTCTTTATTTTACATTCGAATAGAGCCTTGAGGTAAAGTGTCGAATCAGAAGTTCCCATTTAAAACTACGAGATTCGTTGCCAATGTACTTCAAATCGCTTTGAAGTGTGATGTTAATAAACAAATAACCAATAAACGAAATCCAAACGGATATAAATGAAAACTATTTGTTTGCATTTTTTAAAAGACAGGTCTTTGTAGAAGTATACATTTTTTAGTGGTGAGAACGTGTATACTGTCAGATTTCAACACGCTCTTCTTTAAAATGTTCCTAACTTTCTATATCAATTTTGGAAAAATGTTTATGAAAAATGAATTTTTTTAATGTTTAGCGACATATTAAATAATTTGTGTTAAATACCTTGGACAAAAAACAACAAAAAAAGATGGTAAGATGTTTAGGAAACTTTTTAAGTTTATAAACAAGTTATAAAAAATATTAGCTTTAGTTAAAGTAAAACTCTTTGATACTCACGATGAATTTCTAATTTTTTTATAAAATTTAAAACTTATAGTGTAGTATATTTATATAATAAATTTAGGTTAAACTATGGGTGGTAAATAAGATAAGCAGAATTGCAAAATAATTTATCATTTGTGGACAAGAGCATAAACATAACTTTAATAAATAGTAATTTTTTGTTTGATAATTCTCTCCACAGCTAGTAATGCAATTTACAGTAGAAAAAAAGTTTCTATACAATCAATTTTAACTAAAATTACTCATCTGTACCAAACTCTTTTAAAGAATTGCTCAAAATATACAATGCTAGACCCAGTCAATCCAATTCAGAAAGTCCTCTCTTGCCAGAACTTCATAACTTCGAAATATTTAGCAATATACTCCGGATATGTCCCAAATTAACAAAGATTCAAAAGAAAAACAGCTTAAAATGGACAAAGAAAGTATATAGTATTTGGTCTATTTATCTGTTCAGAAGATAATATATTCTGACGAATTCAGATTTTTTTTTATATTCTGGTGATGGTTGTTCTAGTGTAGTGTTTCTCAAATTAGGTGTCGCGTGACGTGCAGCTGGGATCGCCAATAATCTTAGGCTTTTTCATATATCTGTTACTATTGAAAATATGCCTTATTTGCCGCTAAAATCACAAGAAAACCCTACTCGGGGCTACAAATCGATTTTAATGCGAAGTCCTTAGAGAGAGAGAGAGAGAGAGAGATACGTTTCTTTAACAACTATAAAATCAAAGTATCGATCAAATCTAAAGAATATTGAGGAAAAACTTAGTCCGGCTGTGTTGACTATTATTTCAAGACTTAATAACTTGTTTAAAAATAACAAGAACATCCTTCTCATTGACACTTAAAACTTGCATATGTCATTGCTAGGGATTGCAATATTGGACCAAAAGTTCAATACCGGTAGTAATTTCTTAGATCCTAATGCTGGGATACCGGTTTTAATACCGGTAGTAGAAATTTCAGGAAAAAAAGAAAACACTTTTTTTTTATTTTTTATTTACCAGTTTTATTAGAGAGAGTAAATAACACACAAAATAATTTGTAACTTATAAATTATAAAAAGTACATCAAGAATAACAAAAAAGTAAAGGAACATCTTATTTATTTAAATCCCAAATTTTTGAAATGTGATCTTAAATATAATGCACCAATTATGCTGCCATTAAGCCTGGAATGTAATTTGTGCAACAATTACCAACTGACAAAAATGTTCCTTCGGTATCTACGCTAGCTGTTGGTACTGTTAGCAATGTGCGATAACCGTTTTCCAAGTATTTACTTCTTAATATAAATCGTAATATCAAATAAATCAATTTCTCGTCGGATTGTTTTGGATATAACTGATTTCTGTATTATATTTTGGTTTGTTGAAAATTTTTTTAGTTAAATTCTAATTTGTGCTTATATATAAGAGACAAGTTCATTTTACTATCTACATTAGTGTCATCATCATCTTAGATAACTATACCGAATTTTTTTGAATATAGATAGGTTTGGTGAGGTAAAAATTTTAAGAAAATTTACTATTAACTTGATCATATTTGAATTGGTTAGTCTCTTTTTTCCTTTTCATTTTCATTTTTAAAATCATCAATTATGTAAATACCGTAAGATATTTTCTATTTCTTTATGCCTTTCTTCTGAGCAATTTTTCAATGTAATACATAATTCTGCTTGCTGTTCTTTCAGTGACTGGTACATAAAATCCATTGTTGCATTAGCTGTAAATAAATTAGAGTAAATAATTAGAACAGACATAATGCCTCAACAGTCAGTTTTATTGAAAGTAGAGCTGAAACATTTCTGGATATTAAGTCGAATTCACTACCGAAAAAATTAATTTGCAGGTTTTAGTCGAATATTGCTTTTTGGATTGGACTTTTCAGTTTCAAAAATCGTTCCATTTATTAGTAGTAAATTTTTCTAACGAGTTTTAAAATCTAATAATAACACATGTCTTGTTTTTTATTTTCACTTAGTATATATTTTTGTAATAAGGCATATTTTGTAGGGGAACGTTTAAATATCTTAACAATTTTTCGAATTTTGCTAATTATAGGAAGCAACTCTTAGTGAGTTAATATTTCAGTATCATTAGCAATATCTTCTTCAACAATTACATTATCATTATCTTCATTGTCAGTATCACTCTCTTCAAAGTCGGAATCTGAAGTTTCTATATCCACAGTATTTGGATTCTTCTGTTCTTTCTTTCTTTCTTTTTTTTTTTTTGGTATAATACATCTATTACTCCTAATTTAATTCCATGAGGCATAGCACAATTGCTGATTTACACCAATCAACTTTCCAAATTTTTTCATAACTGTTGCTCCCATCAGTCATTATAGATACAATATTTCCTTTCAGGGATAATCCATGTTTCTCTAATTTAGATTTAAGCACTTCCACACATTTATCGGCTAGAATACTTCCCGAGACATTTCTTAAGTCCTATATTCAATTTTTTTTCTAAATGAATATTTATATTTAAATAGCATCTATTTCTTACACTCGTCCATTCATCAAATGTAAGACTAAATTTTTCACCATTTACTTTTAATTGTATTAGCTCGCGTTTTAAAGAATTGCGATACCGTTACTATAGTTTATAATAGCTCTTATAGTATTAATCGATGTTGGTAGATTTTTAAAATCTCTGGAGGATAGTGATTTTCTTAATCAGTGATTTTCTTAAATCAGGAGACGTGCAAAACACTCGAAATGGCAAACCATCTAATGCTGTTATTTTACTCATAATTTCATCCAAATTATCTTTTTTTCCCCTTCAAAATAATCTAAAATCCGTGAGGGATTGGGATTAGAAACTGTGATTACATTTGTATTTTCATCGCAATTAGATTATTTCCTCTTTAACAAATTTGTATCATGTTTCGTTTTTAAATGTGTATGGAGTCCACTTGTATTTCCTCCATTCACTTTAATAATTTAATTCACTCTTAAATTTTTATATTGGGCCACCATATATTCTTTTCATCTTATAAATAATGAAACCAAACCAAACCAATATCAGCTGATTTCTTATGTGCTTTGAAGTTATTCTTATTCATTATTATTTATGAGTATATATATATATATATACAATGAATCTGAAGAGAATATTTTGAACCCTGAAGTATGATATGCAAATATAATGTGAATAACAAATTCACGAATTTAAAAGATATCAAAATATTACGCACTTTCTTCACAACTACATCCTTGTATTCACAGATACGAATATCGGACTACGAATCCTGTGCGTGTGCAGTATCGCTCTGAGCTGTAATAGAATAGTTTTGGCCCTCCTCCTTGGATAATTCACATGTTTTATCACTTCTCTCGATTGTACGATGCAACTTTATATTCACAGTCTAATTAATTTCGCGCTTTAGGGAATTATAAAAACAAAAACGTATACTATTTTGCTAGGTTGGCGATTCCTGAACATATGGTGGAGACAATTTAAGTAATTTCTAGTAAAACCGGAAAAACCGGTATTTAAATTTGTGAATATCGGTATTACAAAATTGTAAAAATTGCTCAAAATACCGGTATTAAAATCCCTAGTCGTTGCTAATAAAGGTATGATCTCAGAAATGAACTCAAAATGATTGAACTTATTAAAAAGATTATGGTTTATGTGTAGTTTACCGTGTAAGTACATTATATATTGTTTTTTTTTTTATTTTGATAGATGCTAAATTAAAATTTCTATATCATTATATTCAAAGTACAAACTTACTGCTGATGTTTATTAGTGCAAAACAATAATATACTTCAAATAAAACACATACAGAAGTATCCAAGCGTTTGTAAGCATTGCGCAATGTTTATGGGGTCGCGCAAAATCTTTGTACAAAAAAATGGGGTAGCCACTCCGAAAAGTTTAAGGGCACCTGCTCTAGAGTAATGGGTTTGTTTTCAATCTGTGTGCCACGAGAGAGTGTCAAATGTGCCACAAGGGCTTTTGACAAATAATCCCAATTGCATAGGTTTTTATATCCTTGAATCAGTATATGTAATCATATCTCAACTGTTTCTAAGAAAAAAATTTTACATTTACTTCCCCCGCATTTTTATTTAATGTTTTCCCCCATTTGTAATGGACTCTATATTTAAATTGGCTGAAAACTTCTCGTATAAGCCACTTTTCTTTGCGTTCATTCGACGAATATGAATGGTTAAACAAATCATTAGGCACTACATATTGGTCAACAATAGAAAAAGAACAGATCTCACTTAGAGAAACGTTAAGTTATACCCTTCAACATTCTTTGGAAAAAAATTGGATTAATTTCGATTTTCCTTCAAAAGTCTGTACCCTTCCTGCGATCAGCTTGAAAGTTATTAAAATTCATTTGCATTTTTTATCTTCCTGCTTCCATGAGTTTGAATTTTCCGCATTGACAGAAATGAAGTCCAAAAAGCGAGCAAGACTTAAGCGATGACGATGAAATAAGAACTTCTCCGACACTTGAGAGGAACCACATTTTGATTTAATTTGTTCAAGAAAACTTGTAAGGCCCGTATACGTATAATACGAAAGTACAGAATAATGTTTTGAAGTCGATTTTTAGTCTTGGAACTGTACTTTTTATAAAAGTATCTAATCTCTTAAAAGCTGTCAAATATTTGATGTTATTCGCCTTATTTTCTATTTTTAAAAGAGAATATTCAAATTATAATTGATTCAAAGTCTCAAGATAACAGTACTTTTCATTGATCTGATTGAGGTACTGTTTTGAGGAATATACGATTCTTGTTCTGTATCTCACGTGAATCGTAAATTCACCTCATCTTAGTATCATTAAAAAATTTTTGGATATGATCGTATTTTTCCCCGCTATGTTTCAACGTCTACCGAATTAGGCTTTGTTGAAGGACCCATAAATTCTAGAGTGGGCTTGACTATTACGGGTGATCCTAAATGATTTTGATAGCATGCTAAAGATGATGAAAGCTGTCAAAAAGCAGAGAGAAATGTAACAACATATTAATGAATAAAAAAAGAGATACTCTATTTTATTTATTTTTATTCAATGTGTGTACTACCATACAATAAGCAAAACTTTAGAGGCCATTTTATCCATCGTTAAGAATTTTCAAGAAATTGTCAATATTTTCATTTATTCGAAGAATATATTAATTTTTCCTTTCGCATTGAATCTCAGATTATTCAATGGCTACTATTAGTTCACAATCTCACTTTGTTTATATATCTTATTCAAATTTTCAATCCTTAATAAAATACTTTTTATCCATCCATTTAAGTTCAAATACATTTTCTTTAAATTTATAGTGGATGACACTTGGTGTTAATTCAGTTTTTCAAATATTAATTCATTAGTTAAACTTAATTAATGAATATAAATAGTAAACACAAAAATAATAGTCCAACACCATATATAAAAAGGAAAATAACTCATTGTATCCCTGTAGCGCAATGGATAGCGAGCTAGACTTCTAATCCAAAGGTCGTGAGTTTTATTTCTACCTGAGATGGCTTAATTTCTGAAAATGTTATTTATGAATGAATCAATAGTAACAAACAAGAATAATAGTCCAACACCATATATAGAAAGGAAAATGGGAAAATCGCTTTCTATTTTGCCACTTAATATTTTGATTCTGCCATTTTTATAAATGTATTTATATTAATTGTAATTATTTAATAAAAGGTAACTAAAATAAATTTTTTCTTTGTTGACCTAATTAGGAATTGACTTTTTTTTTATATTGTTTTCAAATACTGAGCATGTCGCAATATTTAAGTTTCTTCAGCAATTGATCAAAAAACTCGATATTTCAAAATAAATAGTAGTTTTCAGATCGAATTATCATAGCTATTCACGATCACACATCATAAATCCCTCGAAATTCTGTTATAAAGAAATCTTTGGGTACTTGAACAATTTGTCATATAATATCAATGCATATTTTTGTTTGAGATAAATGACACACTTTCGTCTGCCATCTAACGTAACAAAGTCAATTCTTTGTTGATGGGTACGAAGAAAACAATGACTTCTTTTTAGTGGTTATTCTAAAAAGATCTGAATATCTGGTTTGTCTAAATTTATCCTTCCTTCATCTGAGAAAAATCACTTCTATTTTTCTCTATTGTATTTTGTGGCACTTAAAAAATGTTTGATGTAACCAGCAAAAAGCTTAAAATTAATTGAATTTTTTTATTTTGTTTGATTGGAAACAGGCTTATTAATTTTTAAAGCTAATATCTTTAGAAACCAATAAATAACAATGGCTTAAAACCACTAACTTTTTGCTGAAAATTGTATTTTAAATTATCCAAGATGCTATAAAAATTTAATATAGGCGTTTTATATTATGATCTTTCATACCATGTTTTGCGTGATGTTGAAATGGTTTTTGCCTCTCGTCTTTGAAGAAAAATGATTTTTTGTTCTATTTTCTATATTAGTTAGTTTTGTAAATTTTACTTCACAGGTCCCACAAACTGTTAAATAAATATTTTTTCACATTTGCCATAATTATTAATAACAGTGGATTTAATTGAGAATATATTTTCTTACGACGAAGGTATCGTTTAATTTTTAATTCCTCAAATCTCATGTACGTTAACATTCATTTTTTAAAAATCTTAATGTGCTGGAAAATTATTGCTACAATACTAAGATATATTAAGATGTATGCATAGTTTATATCTAAGCATCAGTTATAACTTGGGTATTAGTCTATATTTTATTTATTTATAGTGTGTGTGTTTTAATTACACACCCTAGTTACTGTATAACACGCTACTGTTACATTTGTTATTTAAATAAGTTAAAAATTACATACAGTTATTACATCCGTGGTTTTTAATTAGTCATATGTATTTCGATTGGTTATTTTTCTTATTTAAATTCTTATCTATCGAGATAAAAATGAGACTAGAAATTAGATTCTTAATATGTATTATTTGGAAATATAATAAAATATGTTAGACCATCGGATCTTAAACTTCCGATCGCTGAGCCACCCGTTTTTGTATCAGCCTATCATATATAAGGCTGAGTGATACAAGACTGCAACTGCTACTTATATATACAGACTTTTTTAATATTTCTTTTTTTTTTCTTTAAATACCGTAGAGTGAGCATAAGAAAAAATAGACTTTTTTACATGAATAGGAATACTGTTTGTTTAATAGAAATGACATATATAATGAACTTAAAGGGTTGCAGATCTAGAAAAATATTTTTTAAAAATCCTGGGACAATACCTCGAATAAATGACTTTAAAAGATAATATCATTCCACACGTACATTTCAGGTTCCTTCGTAAAAAAAGAGGTGCGTGTTATACGACGAATGTACCTCAAAATTAAAAAAATGCAGCTGGAAAGTATAGGTTCTCGTTATACGCCGGATTTTACGGGAAACACTTACTTAAAAATATAACGTTTTAGTATTGCCTATACAGTTGAAAACAATAAAAAAAAATTGATATTTTTTATAGAAATACATGTTCTAGTGGTGTTTTGATAAGGAGCAAAGTGATCTATTCTAGAATGACACATCTTTTAATTTTTTTCGAGGCCTTTCAGAGTTTGTAAACGAGGGAAATCTTTCCCTTAGCGGATTCTTTAGGAAGGCACTGGAGACCCCATGGGGTCCACGGACCATAGTTTAAGAACAGCTGTGTTAGATACTTAGAACTTATAATGCTTAATTACTGCATAAAAGACTACGGGCAAAGAATTGAAACTTGACATAGTAATTGAAGGTTCAATTGCTTAAGATTATAAAATTCGCAAGAATAACCTTAGTAAACAAACAAAAGTTTATTTTTTAACGGCTTAGCGCGTTTTCGATATTAAAAACTCTCTCGCCTCTCAATAAGATTTATAATCATTAACATCTTGCTAATGTCTATTTATTTTGTGCGTGATTACCTAAAATTTGACTCTGTTCCAGAAATTTTCAAAATTAAATTTTAAGGGACGTAAAACATACACACAAACAAATTTGTCAAATATTTTTTTGACCATTGAAACAATATTTATGCATTTATCTGTAATAATATTTTTATATCGAACTACTTCGGTGAAAATTTCGCACCCTTTTTTGTGTGTTTGTTTTAAGAGATAATTCTTTCAAGCACACAGTTGTTCATTTTTATTACATTTTTTTTAAAGAACTTTTTTTGTAACCAGAAATATTTTTTCGGTAATAAATGAAGTTTAAACTGCAATTAACAAACATTTATACAAGAGTTATACATAAAACATTTATACATAAGTACATATTATACAAGATGATTCGTACTGAGTTTTATGAACATGAAAAAAAGATTTTTACATTTTTGAGCTTTTTGTTCCATTAAAAAATATTTTTTGTGAAGCATTAAAACAATGTAAGCTGCAAATAAACAAAACTTCTATTTGCTTCAGAAAAAAGAGTAAGTAATAACTATTTTAAATTGCTTACTCTTTCTCTTGCTGACTAGTTTTTAATTGTTAGTTTTTTGCTCTTTTTGTAATGAAAGAAAGTACTTTGGTGCAGCAAGTCTTTTAAAATAGATACAATATTCGCAAAAAGTTTATTATAAAATGTTTGATCTAATTGTTGAATCTTAATCCTTTTGTCTTGATATGCTCTACATTATTTGTTAATTATTACTTCAAAAAAGATTTTAATTGAGATGATAGATAAAGTATCTATATCTCTGTTTCAAGCGTATTTTCTCTTTATAGCGAATTTCCGCAACATAATTTGAAAGTGGTATTACCTAGTAATATTATTAGTACTATATGGACGAAGTCTTGTATCCCCCCCCCCTCATTTTTATGATACTTTATATTTTCCGAATAAAAGTTATTTTTTAAAGTTCATTAATGTAGTTTTGAATGATATTCAACTGTCCTATTTATTAAATTTTGATTAAAATATAATTACTTCCAGAATATAATTCATCGATGTTTGCTTTTTGAATTTGAAACGAAATAAAATCGATATTTTGATTTCCAATTTTAATCCATGTAATTTAGAGTTCATAAGACCCCAAAAATTTTAACTACTTTCAAATTTTTATGTACAAGGTTAATATTGCTTTACAACAGGGGTGTCAAATTCCGGGCCTCATGCGGCCCACAACAAACACTTTTGTGACCGGGCTAATATATCGGCATGCAATAATATATAATAAAATATCAAAATTTCTCCCGAAATAGGAAAGATAGTAGCAGAGAAGAGATGTCGGTGTCAGGACGTAAGTATTAAATTTGTCTTGTTCTTTTATTTATGTTTAACATAATGTATTATTCGAAATAAAATTACATTTCCATGAATATTGATTTTTTCTGCAACCCACCTAAAGTTAGCCTTTTAGTTTGACACCCTTGCTTTACCACGAAGATTTTTAAGTTCGCGCAACGCTGCAATATGAATATAAATTCGAACAAACGATAACTTATAGAATTCGACAGCTGAAATATTGAAACACTTGTGAGAACAACTGAGAAAAAGAGAACGCTTTATGAATTTAGTTTTGAAAAACATTGCTTATATACTTTTTTTCATCGTTGATTGAAATATAATGGAATTTTAAATATATTTTACATTAAAAAGTGCGTGGAATAATTCCAATTTAGAATCGCTAATTAAAACATATCACCAACGCGAAGTTCTAATATTTTAATTCTAAAAAACATATTAAAAACAGTTACGAAAAGTTCAAAAGCATGTACTTACAGAGTCTATGGAACAGAATGAACCCCAGGTGTTCATGGCCGCAAATTGAACGTTCCGATTGTCTATGCAAGTTCATTGTTTCATTTTTTTTCATACGTATATGTGTCCGGGCCGAGAAGAAGAAGTCATCGTTCACTCACAAGGACCGTGATTCTGGAGTAAATATAGATTCAAAAGAAAGCTCTCACTCTAAATCCCTGCCAAGTGCAATTTGAACCACTTGCTTCAGAAATGAGCTGCGATGAATAGAACGCCTCTGACGAGTGGCGACAACCAATCGTGTATTTAAAAATGATGAGAACAATAAAACTGTTTTTGTAGTTGTAAAAAATCGGTGGAAGACGAACTGTTATAACGGTTATTCTTTCACTTCTGGAGGTGTTGCTAAATAAAGCGTGATTGTCAGTTTCATGGATTGGTGGTTTGTATTCGTTGTTTTTAAATTAGCATTAATGACTAGATGAAAATATGTAATTACTACGCGAACTTTTATGGTTATGGCGTTTAGCGGGAATTATTCGGTTGCATTATACGTTCAAAGACAAAATGACTTAATAGAAGTTTAAATAGCTTCTTCTTGCAGTTCTAAGCGAATAAAAATGTGTTCGTGGTTATTTATTTTTTTTTTCCTTTCAAGAATATGCTATTGGTGTTCACAAAGTCAAATACTATTTTTTTTTTTTTTTCGTATTCGAAATTATGTTCCGAAAGAAAAAAAGAAAATTGTAATACTTTCCAAAATGTGTGGATTGCATTTTTATTGTGAAAGTGTTGTTTTTGTGTGAATTATTTTAATACATGCCAAATAATGGACCGTTTACTAATTCTTAGCATCAATTTTTAAAATTAGTGTATTCCAACATAATCCTATAAACGTTTTTTTTCGAATTACAGATTTGTAATTCGACTATTATTTAAATTGTAACTGTGAATCAATCACAATGGTCAGTATTTGTTCAATACTGCTCTGAAATTTGCAAAAATCAAGAGAAAAACTATGAAGTAAAACGAAAAACTTTTTTCCGAGGGGATTGTTTTTGTTTGCACAAAAACCATATACTAATCTTTATTTTTTAATTTCACAAAATCAGAGTTTTTTTCAAATCTGTTTCACAAACATCAATTTTTTTCCGTTGAGAAGTTTTATAATAAAAAGTACACTTAATTAAAAATCAAACTGAAAATAATTAATTTTACTTCCTTTATTTCTACCTCCCCCCCAAATTATAAACAATAAACAATAGTTACATTGCATAAAATATCAGTATCGAATAAAGTATTCATAATCCTTACGAAAAACCAAAAAAAAAAAAACTTTAGTGAATAAATAACAAATATTTAATTTGTGAAATAAATAAGAATGTAAGTTATGTATATGAAAAAGTAAATCATTTAAGAAAAATTTCAGATATGCTTATAAACATTTTACACTTTTATTTAACGCTTGAACTGTTCTACACCAAAACGTGACACCAAGCTAGAAAAATCCTTAAGATACTTCTTTAAAGTAATACTGGTCCAGGTCCATCAACAATGGTTTCACTATCTCTATAAGGTGTCGTTAGAATTTTCAATCTCTGCAATAAAAAAAAAGCATTTTAACATCTATATACAATAAAATATGTTTATCTATTCGTATATTTCAGTTTATTTTTAACATTTAAAACTTGGCAGTTTTTATTTTAAATACTTACATTTAGTGAAATTGATTCTAAGGAAAAGTTGCTAACATATTGTTTTGTAAAAACACTGTAGTTGTAAAAAGATAAATATCATCAATTTGAAAAAGAATCCCGTTTTCTAAAAAAGTTTTTTTAAAGTCCAGTTTAACAGGATATACAAAAAATTATTTAAATTATAATACTATTCTTGTCGTTGTAGGTTTTTGTTGTCAAATGAGATTTCCTTACTTTACCAGGCAAATACACTCAGTCCATTTTTAGTGGCCAGTTGTTTATTGTTCGTTATGCAACCACACATCATATAAAAAAATTAACACATTTAAAAAACTAACGTTGTACATAAAATTTAGTTTCACATCATTTTTGTTTCCATCCTAGGCATTGTAACCGTCCTTTCGCGCCCCTCCATTTTGTAAAGTTCCACTTCTTTTTTATATTCCGATGGCAGCGCCACCTACATAGTTTTTGAAGTCAGGCGAACCTTACAATTATAAAGTAAATTTGTGATAAATAAACTTTCCTATCAAATGCATTAACAAATATCAAGTTTTAAAAATCATGAATACTAAAAGGTAAAACCTTAAAAATATCTTTTTAAATTGTCTAACATTTTTCTTATTTGTAATTCTATAGTGAATGAATATAGGAAAAATTTTAAATGCTTAAGTTAAAAATTAATTACATTTATTTTAGTACTTGGGCAGTTTTTTTGCTTAAAAATAGTTATTTCCCCGAAATATTTTCGTCTCTTCAGCCTATCCTGAAAATTCTATAAATATAACTTGTTCGAGAGTTTTTGAGAGGATAGAATAGATTTATTATTTTCGCCCTACTCTCAAGGTTTTTTTTCAAGCTCCCAAAAATTAACATTTTATGCGATCTGATATTTAAAAAAAAAATTCTAACTCATTTATATATTTTCCTAGCAGTTGTTAGTATTGAGGATGCGATCCATTAGTTTACTTTTTTATTTTCAATTTTTCTTTCTTTTAGAACCAAGTAAAAACGATAATTATATAAGAAAATGATTAATTGTTTTATAACTTGGTAAAAAAATGAGCAGTTTCAGTTAAATATATTTTTCCTGTATAAGATTTAAATATATTTTTCCCTAATATTTCCCTATATCAGATTTTTATTCATATATGTATATTTATATCAGAGCACATATTTTAAACAATTTACCTACTTTGCTTGCTTCAATTAAATTTGCCAATTAATATAACTTAATTGAGATGTACTCTATTCCTTATTTTTTTAAAATAAATTCTAAGAAATAATATCGCATCTAAAACCTTATCTGCGTTAATAAAATGTTGATTTTGTATTAAAATACTCTTTTTTTTTGTGATTAAAAGTATTTTGTAGATACGCGTGCGACACACACACTCTAAGAATTTTTATTTTTACAGTAAGTGTGTGTGTACGGTATGCTTGGAAGCCTTAATTCTTTTATAAAGAGTCAATTGTTTATGGACGAAATTAATGTTTATGTACAAGATTTTATATTCATACTTTTAATATGCTTATGCTATTTTTGATGAGTAATTTCAAATTTAAAGTAATTAAATAATATAGGGAAGTTATAACATAGGTTTTTACATAATTTGTTTTTTGTAAAGGAATCTTAAATTTACACAACTTTTATTCACTTATAATTATTAATGGTAATTTTAATTGGATACTTATGTTTATATTCTGTCATTGCATGTTAAAAAAATTTATTCAAAAGCATTTTATTTAATTAGCGATGAATAAACTTCTGTTAAAGCTGTTTTCGCCAAATATGGGCCGCGGTGGCCGAGTGGTCTAGGCATCGGATCATGGCTAGTTTGCCATGG
>BMAO01014671.1:0-19343 GCA_019973975.1 Trichonephila clavata | reverse complement strand
TTCGTCTACGTGTTAAACGGTGGCGTTGGGAAGCATATCACGTAATTTTCAACAGGGATTAATGAAAAACTGTACAAATTAACAAGATAAGTGTTCATTTTTGCATATAACTTTGTACATGACAAGACCTTGTTGCCACTGATAATTATTAAACTTGTTCTTAACTAAGTATTGTTATAAATAAGTTAACACAGCGCTGTACTAATATATAAGTGTTTTATATTAGTGTAAATGTGCATTTTATTTTTTATTATGTCTGAATGTATTTTGTTTGTTTAATTTCAGTAAATTAATAATTTTTAAAAAGATTTTCTTTTGTTTTCAACTTTTTAATATGCTTACGCCCTCCTTGTAGGGTTATCACGCTCCCCAAAGGGGGCGCGCCCCACAGTTTGAGAAACGCTTATATAACTAAACATAGTTCTTCACTTTCCTAGAAAACTTCTGGTCGCGCACACATGGCAGGAGTTGATTTGGTTGATCTATGGGCAGCTCCATGAAATACAAAGACCAATCATGTATAGAGGGTACTGAAGGTTAAATCTGTCACGGTTCAAAGTCTTCACGTTCGTGTGTTATAGAAGTTTGGAGAATGAACATTAGAACTCAAAATTGCTTGTTGCGTCGCAGTGTCGTTAATACAGCTATCAATCCATCTCCTGCTTATTTCAGGTCCTTATGTGAGGAAAATTTCCCTAAAATACCTTAAAAATATTTTTAAAAGTATTCAAGAAAAAAAACGGATTTAATGCATTGTTTAGCTCAGAACAGTGCTTCTCAAAGTTTCAGTATTTGCGACCCAATTTTTTATCATAATTTTCATGCCCCCCATACAATAACATTGTATTGAATGCAAAAATAATGTAATTTGATATTAAAGCTACATACGACTATAATTATAAACTTTGTAGTAGCAAAGATGAAGAAGGATGAAGGAAGGCAGATGAGATTGGGTATGTTATTTCTCTTTTAACGAGAGCTTTGTTGGAGAGGAGTGTATTTAGTTTTATTCGTCAGAGAAGTAATGCATGTCTATATTTTTAAGTTCAGATTAGTAGTCTTTTATCCTGCTGCATCTGGTAATGAAAGAATCTGATGATGGATTTAATGAGTTGCCTAAGAACTGTAAGACCAGCTAGGGAAATAATTATATAGTAACGGATTGAGCGGAATAAAGGTGTTTAGTATTTTCACCTTCTGAAATGGATGTAAACTTATCTCCTTCATAAAATGTTTAATCATGGTGTAATAATTAACACCATAAATGCACAAATTATCAGGATGAATTTTCAATTTTGAATATAATTTTCGTATATGATAATTGCAAGGGAGTAAGTGTTAATTATTAAACTTGCTCTTCGCTTACGATTGATAAATTTATTATGAAATACTTTGTACAGTACTGATGAATTTATAAGTTTATTATATTAGTGTAAGTGTATATTTTCTTATTTATTATATCAGAATGTATTTTCTTTTGCTTACTTTCAGTTAATTTATAATTTTTAAATAAACTTTTATTTTTGATTTTTCGATATACTCGCGCCCCCCTTGTAGGGTTATCACGCCCCCTAGGGCAGAGCGCCCCACAGTTTGAGAAATGCTGGCTTAGAAGTTTTGCGAATAAGCAAAAAAAAAAAATAGAGAGCTCTTCAATCCACACAAAGATTCCATTTCTCGTCTTTCACGAGTAAAATAATCTGACACATTGAAAAAAACTCCCTGACAAATATTTTCCCATTTTCAAACACATTTCAATTTTTGGAAGCCATTTCAAAGTGAACTTATTATCCAAAACATGAACATCAGCGAATATTTCCGTCTCTCAACACATTAAAAATAATACCAGAGGAATTAGAGTTCCCTTCGCCGTCAATGACGCTTTGCCTTCCTGTTATTTAAAGAACTTTTTAACACATTCCGTATAATCTACTAAGAAATCAGTAATTGAAAACCATTCAAAGAATTCATTACAGAAGGCATTAAAAGTATCTTGAAGCCAACTCATAACCAGGATCTGATTTCTTTTCCTTTTTCTGACGACTCTTTTTGGAAACAAGACAAGCTCTCGCTGTAAGCCATTAACAAAATTAGAAAAGAGACTTTAGATGCATTAGCAATGATGTCGCTTTTACTTATAGTGAACAGGTAGAGGTAGTTTATGTTGTTATTAATGAGCTTATGGTTTAGCTACAATTACTTATAAGTAACACACATAAGGCACTAATGAGTCTAGTAAAGTAATAAGTAGTACTTCATATTTATTCTAATTATTTTCTGTACATCTCAACATTAAAATAATATATTATTATGTACTGCTCAATAGTTTTAGATATCTTAAATCAGCATTCCTCAAACTGTGGGGAGAGACCCCCTAACAACTCTACGAAGGGGGTCTGAGCCTATTGAAAAGCTGAAACAAAAGATGATTTAAAAATTATTAATTTACTAAAAGTAAACAAACAAAATACATTCTGACATAATAAAAAATAAAATCACATTACACTGATATAATACACTTACAAATACAATCAAGAGCCCTGCATTGTATTGAACTGTCAGCTGAGCCACTGTCTTGCTCTAGTTTGTTTCACCATGCGAGACAGTCTCAGACGACCTTTTTCTTTGATAGCGAGTGGACGTCCAACACCATGTCGTCTACTGCTGGTTTCACCGTCATTCCTCCACTTTGCATAAGTACTAACAACTGTAGATCACGAACAACCCACGAGTCGTGCTGTTTCGGAAATACTTGTTCCGAGCCTTCGAGCCATTACAATCTGCCCTCTATCCAAGTCGCTAAGATCAGCAGCCTTTCCCATCGCACACAGAAGTGAAAGAATGATTCTTCAAACTCTCTCGCAACAGTTAAATAGCACTTCCACCTGATCACGTGCCTTCCACTTCATCCAGGCAAGTTCATTGCAAAATGTAGGGGTGGTCATAATGTTTTGGCTCTTGAGTGTATATCAATACTGCACACAATGTTTTTTTACAAATAATATAATAATACTAAGTTAAAAGAACAAATTTAATAATTACCAGCGACCCATCGGAATTCTTATAAATAAAATTATGCACAAAAATTAACACTTATCTTGATAATTAGTACGGTTTATAATTAATCCCAGAGTTATTAACTATCAGCAAAAGCCCTCGTAATTTTGAACCATCCTCAGCTGATACCCTAGTAGACACCTCATTGGTCCAATTTCCGTATCATGCCATTGTAAGAAGAATTTGAGTGTAATGATTTAATAGGAATCAGCCACTCGATAATAAGTGTCCATTGTGGAACCAAGTTTCAACTCGACTACAACAGTACGAATTAAAAACACCTGACCACGACCCGTCGAGTAAATATGTAGAAAAACAATTAAAACCAACTAAAACAACTAAATTTTTTACCAAATAAAATGCTTTTGTGTTACAAGGGATGCTCTGTTGATATTTATTAATAACCGTTATTTGTGTTAAAAACTATTACGGTATCCGACTGGTTGCGACAACTTTTTTTTTTGAAAAAATGGAGATATGGAGATTTTTTTGTGGTTTTTAGATTTTTTTAGTACATTTTAAGAAAAATATGCTAAAATTAAGAAGAGAAAAGAAATTATCATTAATAAAATGGAAAAAAGGGTAAAAAATGACAAAAATAACATAAACGTGGTCCATTCTGTACCAAAAGTTTATGAACAAATTTTAAATTTTTCTATTTTGATGCGTTGCTAAGTTATTGGTTTTTGAAATGACCTTCAGGATAACAGGTATTCTATTTTTTTCAAAAACTAGAGCACTTTCTTTTAGTTATTATATGAAATTGCTTAATAAAATAGTGATTATATTTACATAAGGGACAGTAAATTTTGTAATAAAACAGTGATCGATAAATCTGAAGGTTAAAATACTTCCATTATTATGCAGAACCTAAACAAAATATTTCAGTTAATTATTTTCAAAACATTTTTAGTAATCGCTGACCGCCGTTTGAGAATTTTCAAAAAAACACATTTCGAGTAAAACGCGTTTTAAAGTATGACATCTTGCTTAAAGGAATGGCATCTGCTTTTACTAAAATACTTGTATTTTTTGTTCTATTGAGAACGGAAAATAATAAACTTGGTATTTTTATAAAGCTAATAAGAGGGCCTATAAAATAAAATCATAAAAAAATTGTAAATTTTTGGCAAAATTCAGAATTTTAGGGTAATCGGATACCTTAAGTGAGAAATAACAGCATATTTTTAACGGCAATAAAGGTAGTTATTTATATATATTTAAAAACGTTTTATGTGTTACAGTTATATTGATTAATCCGGCAGTGGTCACGTGGCGCACGAAATCTTTAATTGTGTAAAAACTGTTTGTTTGTTATTAATAATTTTGACAGTACCCTCCTATATGAGAGTCTTCATGGAAACTAAAATGTATTTGTCACTTGTCTCCCTCCTTTTTGAGAGTGGCAAACGTTTTCTTACTATCTTAAGGTACTTGATGTGACTGAGTTCCCATGCGCGACCACTTTTGTTCCAAAATATTTTCTATGAACATGCTACATTTTTCTCCTGTGAACAATTTACGGATTTTGATTACTGTATTGCATGACTTATTATGGCTCATAAATATAAATGAGCAGAAATATAAATAAAAGTTTAAAAACACTAAAAAAAACACCCTTTATAGTTAATCGAAACAAGTAACTTATTCTTTTAGTCGCCAAATCTGGAATTATTCGCCAAATCTGGATATGGCATCTGAAATGAGTCCCCAGATGCGGGTGCGTGAGTATTAACGTCACTCTGTTTAGCTACACGAGGGCTTTTGGTGACAGACCGCGTAATTTTGAAGTAGGGTCAAGTGACGCAGAAGATACCTGAGATGGCACCCCCTCTTCTAACTACCACACCCCACTAACGGGAGGATGTTTGAGCTCTCGACAGATTTAACGTGCATCGCTCCCCTACATGGCGGGTCTTCAGTGGTACTGGGCTCGAACTCATGGCACGCTAGCCATGATCCGATACCTTTACCACTTGGCTACCGCGGCCCGCCAGGTGCGGGATAGCATCTGAAAGGGGGAAATCGTGACTCCTAATGGTCCTGATCAGGGTAATGGAACAATATTATTAAATTATTTCGTCATCGGTCCTGGACAAGTGAGCAAAATTTCGAATTAATCTGATCTTATAAAATGGGTAAAAATCGAGTTTCTGTTACATACAAGTGAAGCTTATAAAAGGGTGTTAAAAACAGAAAACAGCATCTGTGACCGCTATTGAAGAAAGTTGAAATTGATCAAGAAAGGGAAGAACCTGCTGAAATAATACATATTAATCATCATAGCGAAAGTAAACTTGAGAAAGCGATGGACATGAAATGTTTCAGTTGAAACGAAAATTTTAAAATACTACTTAAAGAAATCTATCAAGAAAAAATGGTAAACCACAAGTATACCACTACGCATACTGCGCAATGTCCCAAAGACACAGGCAAGAAAAAGTTCAACATGCTATTTGTCGATGGACACAATAAAACTACAATAACTTTAAAAAATATGTCAGACTTGTCTGCAAATATCATTCCTGTAATGTTTCAGTGTCTGTGATTTGTGTCCTTTATTAATGTTCCCCACATTTGAAACATTTTCGTTCTCTTTGTGTGATTGGATGTTTTCTCAAGTTATCACACTAAAAATGGAAAAGTTCTTAAAAGTAAGTATACTTTTACTTAATTAAGTTATTCACTTGAATTACGATTTTTATCGAGGGCAATAAAAAGTAATTTTTAAGAAAAGGTTTGGGGTGACTCAGTCACCCCTCGTTAACGTTAGTATCAAGTACGCGCTTTCTCCCAGATTTATTTGGCATCTTTTGTAATTATTCTAAATATTTATGCATCTGTTTGTTTGAAGAAAAGTAAATTTAAGGCGTAATCAATGCTGGTTAGACTTAATACGTATTTAATTTTTTGCATTTTAGAGATATTTTCATTTATTTTGAGATCTTTTTGATCAACTATATAAGTGATTATTAGGATAAAAGGGCGTCTTCAGAATAAAATTAGGATGCTATTAATTCCCACCTACGCATCTCTAGGGATAGTGTTGATTTTACTACGAGTAGAGTTGGAAGGTATCCTTTGGCGACAAAATACGCTTACATATTTGTCCTACGTTATGCACTCTTCTAGAAACAGCATACTTAATTAAAATCAATAAAATAATTCATTATACAAAGTAACTGCACCACCGAGACGACTACTCATTAGTATAATAACTTGCTAGCCCTTTCCCTTTAATAATTCATTTTCAATAAAAAAAAAAAGAGGAAAACACACAGTAAACAATAACATAATTAGGAAAGCTGCATTCACTAGGAACAACATATTTGTATATGCGTATAAAAGAGGTCAATATGTTTTACGACTTTCGTTACAGCCCTGGAATGGACTTGAAATCATAATACACAGTTAAGAGCGAAATAAAAATTAATGACCCCTTTATGCTTATGGTCTTTCGTGTTTCTTAGAGGATAAACAGGAAATTATCCTGATAGAGTTGTTTTTATTTCGATTGTTATATAAATATATTGTGATTCTATATTTCAGTTTTCTCTCTCGAGTTTTTTTTAATTCATTTTACCCCAAACCTCTTAGGATATCGTATGGTAGTTAATTTTGTTTAGCGAACGAAGTATCCAGTCTTAACTGCAACTTTAGCTCTTAGGAAAGTGACTTATCGTCATGTATTTCGGAGAGCTGGCTCCGCAGATCGGATTGGATTTTATTATATAGCCTGCTAAGATTTTAAGAAAATCATGTGATTAAGGAATACTCGTGAAAAATTTTGATGAAAATAAATGTTTAGTGCTTTTGGATTTAGAAAGAGACCGCTTTTGACCGTCCCACACCACAATCATGCGTTCTAGTGTTTTTACCGTTACCTAAAAGTTTCTGAAGGTATCCGAATACTTTCGGAGCACTTTTTAACAAAATAGCATACTAAAACAATATAAATGCTCTTTTAGGACTCAATACCAGTAAATATTACTATTTAACTATCAAAATTTAAAATATATTACCTGAATTTTACAAAAATCACAATTATAAGTGAAATTTTGGCAATATTTTTGAAAAACTTGAAAGCAGTTAGTGAAAAAAGTAATAAACATATATTAGTAAAAGTATTACTAAAACAAATTAGATGCATTTATCTAGAAAATGTACTAAAATTTAATCTTTTTATTAAAATTTGAAAAATTTAGAGCTGATTGAGTAAACATTATAAGAAATGTTACATTTTTTATGTGACCATTACTTATATAACAAGCCATAACTCAAAAAGTATTCCTACAATAAGAAATATTTTAGTACATTCTCTAGAAAATAACATAAATATCAGGTTCAAAAAGTTTTATAGAAATATATTTGTAATATTTTGAGTTATCAGATTCGTCCTGATAGATTTTGAGCAATTTAAAGGCCCACTTCTGGTAGATCAAAAACCCACTTCCGGTTTTTCTAAATTTATGAAATTGATTGTAACTTGGCCTCTAGGTAGTGTAGAAACAAAGTATGTTTCGTAAAGTCAAAAGATAGCTCTATTCAATAAAATAAAAAACAAAAATATCTGTCTTGACTGAATTTGGTCGGTTTCAACGTGTTCGGATACCTTAAATATCTTCTTGTATAATGTACCGTTTCTAAATGATTACCATAAACAAAAAATTAAATGTGATCGTTATGCCTTCCTGAATGCTGCTGCCCACTACTACACCCATAACTTACCTCAGTAGCACAAGAGACCATAATGCCAAGGCCTACCGTACCCCTGCCGCGACCTTGGGCCATGAGTTGCATGAGCAGATGTTCCGATCAGGTGGTCAGTCTGACTCAAAACCCCCAGTGTTAAATTCCCAATTAAGCTTGGAACTCATTTATCAACCCAATGAAGGGATGTAAGGCTGATTCGACTTTGCCCAGCCCGAGGTTTGACTCTCGGACCTGATGTGTGGAAGCACAATGCACTACCAATCAGCCCCCCCCCCCCACAGGACTATTCAACTACACCTATAGCGATAGAGGAAAACACACGCGCCATCTTTTGGGTACTCTCTTACACATAAACGAATATTTACCAAAATATATATTCCTACCTGCGAGCTTTTGAAAAAGATATAACATACAAAAAGTTGGATAGACATTTCAAAAAAAAAATTAAAATAAAGAATAAATATTTTGAATTTTAAAAAACAATCGCAGAGTTTGCAAATATTTTAAAAGTCATACAAAGAAAATATCACAATAAAGATATTTTAACGAGAAAAGTACTCATAGGAAACACTTATTTTGTCTTGACGATTTATTAAACATCATACACTCTAAGGTAAATTTAAAAACAATATTTATCACAATTTAATAGAACACTCCAGTTAATGTGCAGATAACTTAGCTAACCGAGTTCTGCACTTTCGCGGTTACAATACACTATTCTACACATAAAAGTTATAGTAATAGTTTTTTTGGATTCCCACTATGTACACGAACTCAAATACCGTATTTACTCGAATCTAAGTCGCACTCTTTTTCCAATGTTAATGCTACGGGAAATCGGGTACGGCTTAAAGGCGAAGGAAAAAAATTCATTTAATAGAACAATTAGAGCAATTAAAGGTTAATGTTAAAAAGTTTAACATGCATTTAAAAGTTTCCAATACTGGTAAAATAACTAATTATACACGTCTTATAAATTTTCATTTTAAATTAATTTTAATTTTAAAAAATTGGATATCGATAAACCATTTTACAATAATTTTCGTTTATCACAAAAACATGTTAAGAATTTGGGATGCGGCTAAGATTCGAATAAATATGGTATTTGTTTTTTTTTTACAAAAACTACAAAACAGATAATTGATGTTGAAGATCAGATGCACATACTATACATATATATTCATTATATCTTTATGTTTAATATTTTTTCATGCAAGTTTTTATCCTAGTTTTTCCTATAGAATTGTTTTTCTTAATATTCCTCTCCTAGGAGAGAAACCTTATTCTTCTCTATTGATACTTTCATTTTATTTTACTGTGTAGTATTGCATACACGTGTGATAGAAATAGGCCTAATTTTACGACATGGCTCTGTTTCTTTTATTATAATGAAATTTTCTGCTGTACGGGGAAGGTAGTACCATAAAGCCGCTTAACCCTAAATCGCTGGCCTAATTCAGAGGCAGCTTTAGAATTCATAATAGGTCTCCATTTTAGTCTAAAGTATAGGTTCCCAACCTTTTTTGAACTGGCGCCTCCTTTTCTAGTGAATATTTTGATACCGCCCCCTCCCACTCTACAGAAATAAGAGTCTACATCATACATGGTGAAAGCAAGAGTTACATTTTAAAAAATATTCTATTACTAATAGAATATATTTCTTAATTTTAAGGTTTTTCTAAGGCTCCAATTTCTTTACTTGCGAATCTGAAATAGCTATTACCACAAATATATTTAAATGTGTAATATTATGTATTTTAGTCATAGATAGGACATTTTTTTGGAATTGAAACGCTACTGAATCTCTTCTTCACTTAAAAGACTGGAATAAAAGTTTTAGCCTACCTGGTATACAGACAGGCAAGGGTTTTGATGATACGAAGTAATTCATAATAAGCTATTGCTTTTAAAATAAATATAAGATGAGAGTTTCGGCCTTTAAAGAATCACACGTTAATTATTAATTAAAATATTTAATTATGTTTCTTGGATAATATAAGTAATGAAATGCAGTGGACGAAACATGTTTCCTACTGCTCACAGACAAAGACAACACGTGCAGTACAGAAATTAAAAAAAGCTCTATATCATTCAATTTATTGTAGATCTGAGTTGTAAAGCTTTAAGTTTTTCATCCACTTACCGAACTACCGAAATATGTGAATATTCGTACATGTGATTTAGAAATGATTTAAATACATACAATCACCACAAGGTAAACAGTATTAAAGTTTACTTTTGTTATTATATAATCAGTGTGTTTTTGTAGTCTTTTTTAGACTATATTTGGTTAATCTGCCCAAGACGCTTCCTGCCATCTCAACGCCCCTTAATTTTCTTTGGGTTTTTTACTACCCCCCGGAAAGCCTCAAACACCCCTGGGTGGCGTTATCGCCCACGTTGAGAACCTTTGGTCTAAAGACTCTTTCTGTATCTTCAATTGTTATATTTTTTGGAATCAAATTTCTTTCTTTTTTGACTTTGTGTGGTAATACAACTTTCTCACTTATTGTTTTATTTTGTTATACTATATATATATATATATATATATATATATATATATATAGTAAAATAAAATAAACTGAGAAACTTAAAATCTGGGAAACACATTAAAGCAATTAATAGTCAATAAAGCATTTTTTCGACAAATATAAGAATTTAAATCTTCAGACGTAATTTATATATATGAACCAATTAAATCAGAATTAATGGGGAAAACTAACAATACGATCGGAGCAGAATTAATCATAATTAGATTTTATTTGTTTACCACATTTTTTTCATTAATAATATGTTATGAAATAAAAACCCTTGTCAAAATGAAAATGCATGTTATTTCTTAACTGAACGCCAAAAATCTTGAGAATTTCGCAAGATATTTATCGAACACATCAAAAAGATTTATTGCAGGAAGAAACACATTTTTAGAATCGCATTTTTTACTCACTTTAGTCTGGTATCTTTATTGATGTTTTTATTCCAGACAAAATGAAAAAGGAAAAAAGGTTTATCGTGCGCTGAAGGTAATAGCTTGTATGATTTTGTTCTAAAGTTCAAACTACCTTTAAAGAATAGTCGGTATCTTCTTCAAATTGCTTAATTTTTCTTACCATTTATTTTTAAAAATTAAAAACCGTTGTATATGATAAGTAATTTTGTAAAAAAAATTTTACTTAACTTTAAAAAAAGTTTTGTCATTTATTATTCTACCTTACATTTTGTTTTTCAATTTCAAACCGATTATTTGTTGTAACCATTTTCTTTTCAAGTTGTTTGGCTTGTTAAAAATCGTTTGGTATTTTATCCTTCGTGAGCTTTTGAAAAAAAAAATTTAAAATAAGGAACGTTGTTACGTGTAACGATACATAACAATACTTTTAAATAAACTCTTTGTGTGTTTTCTTCTTTCTGTCTTATTTTATTCTTTTGATGTTCTTCTTAATACATTTTTTAATTGTTTGATTATTTTGTTATTATTTAAACTAATCATTTAAAGTCATAATTTATTTTTAAAATATTCATTGATGAAAATAAACTATTTATGTTAAAAATTCCTCTAAAATAATTGTTACTCGCTGTAGGCTTACAATTTTTTAATACTTTAAACAGAATATTCTATTTATTGAAAATGTTATTCTTGCCATTATCTTGTAGTATGAAGTTTCGGTTTTCCAAATATTGTAATAAATGTTTTTTTAAACATAATTTTGATTGACTCTGTGAAATTAGTTACATATTGTGGTAAACGCAAGATATTTCTTAAAAATTACCCTATTTCTATCATGGTATACACAAGTATTCACTCTCAATATTTTTGCTCTGAGTTCTTGTATGTTTTTATAATGTAATAATAGTATTAAGTGCAAAATTTTATTAAAAAATAGCTATATGCATAGAAATATCTTTAAAAGAAAATTTTAGTCTTAGAATTTGTTTCGACATAAAGTATTTTTGGTAAAGTAACCAAATAATATTTTTCTTACATTTAAAAAAAACGTAAAAATGAAAAAAAAACAGTTAAACAATTTAAATTAAAGAAAATTCACAATGTTTTTCGAGTTCTATTTTAATATTTGAAATAAGATTAATAAAGATTTGTTTCCATATTTTTTTAAATAATAGTTGTAGTGTTTTGAAATAATAGTTTAAATAATAGTTTTTAAAAAAAGGGGAAAAAACTTTTTATTTTTTATTTTGCAGTTATTTTAATTTCTCTTACATCGGTTGAGTTATGTTTGAATTTCTCTTTCAAGACAGTAGATATAAGATGCGACACTAAGTTTGTATCTTGAAAAAAGAGGGGAATTGGCAAGAACTGTTTTGGTGACGTAATATCACGTAATTCCTCTATCCATGCGGCCACAATTTCGTCTTAATCGATCACGCCACTTAGGAGTACAGCGTCATTGAGTGAACACGTGTGAATCCATTCCTCCGGAAAAATGTCGAATCAACATCAAGTTTATTGTGAAGAAATCAGCCACAAAAACACTTCAAATATTAACCGAGGCGTATGGAGATGAAACTTTGTCTTGTGCACATGTGTTTGAATGATATAAGAGGTTTTCAGGGGGAAGGGTCAGTGCGGAAGATGATGAAACCTGCTGGGCGCCCAGATCAGCGATTATAGACCAAAACATAGCCAAAATTCGTGATATGAGTGGGTTCCCACTTACATCAGTGGTCAGAGTTTTAATCAACACTACTGCATTGAAGTACTAAAAACACTTCGTGAAAAAAGTAGTAAAAAAAGGCCAAATTGAGGAGTAAAAAGTGGTTGTTGCACCAAGACAACGTATCCACTCACAGGGCCCTATCTGTCAATCAGTTTCTGACCAGTGAAAACATTACTATGATGGGCATCCTCCTTATTCACCTGATTTTGCCCCGCATATGATTTTTTAAAAAATTTCGTACAGTTAAATCTTGCTGAAAGGTAACCCGTTTTACCTCAGCTAAAATGGTTCAGGCAAAAACGGAAAATCTCCTAAAGGGACTTCCAAACACTTCGTTACAGAACTGTTAACAGCAATGGTAGAACCGAATGCAAAAGTGTGTAATTGCTGATGGTAAATACTTTGAACGTATTATTGTCACAGAAAACTGATTCTGTAAGTACAATAAGTTTTTGGACCAGTCTCGCTTTTTTTTTTTGGTGTATTTCTCCTCGTATAGTTATTCTTTAGTTATAAAAATGCATATACTTTAAAAGGATTCACGTATTTTAATCCAATATGAAATATTATTTATACAGTCTAAATAATAAAATACTTCAGCATGTAACTGATTTTAGTAAATTACTCATAAGATCCGAAATTTCTAGGGAACAAAAAATTACATAAAAAATGCTTACATAAGTTGTAATTAACTTCAGACAGCCTAAAATAAAAAATGAATAAGCATACCTTGCCAGAAAAAGAGCTGACAAGTCCAGTTAGATTGCCACCACACCTTACTCTTTAATTTTTGATTCGAGAGGTAAAATTAATAAAATAGTTTTCTAATCACAGAGAAGGAAATAGCTATGAAAGTTTAAATAGCTGGAAAAGGTCTTCTTGAAAATACTATGCATAAAAGATGTTAATATTACATAAAAAATTGAATATACGGAGAATTTCTGTTATACAATAGATATTTATTTATATAATCTTAATATTATTGCTAATTGGTTTGAGCTAAATAAAATTATTCACGTAATTTAAATAAAAGGTTTTTTTTCTCAAATGTTCAAAGAAATTTTTTTTCCAGTGCTTAAGGGGACATGATACGATTTACGCAAAAATTTTTAGTTCAAGGATTTTGAAAAATTTTTTGGTTGGGTTCTATGTGTGTATACTATGTAAAAACAGATTTTGTGCTCAAAATTTCATAAAAAAACCAGCCATTAAATTTTTAAAGGAGAAAAAATTTGTGAAGTGATTTTAAAATGCTACTCCTCCTACAAAAATTTAAGTACATGCATGTAATTTGATTTAGAAGTATGTTAAACTATGTATAACAAAATTTAGTATGGGTTTTGCAATAACATGATTGGTATTCGTACAATACTTTTTTTATGAATGCTTATCGAAAATTCCTTAAAAAATGTATAAATTTCAAATTCAATTATTTTTTTAAAAAATAAGCATTGCTTTAATTCAAAAATGCATAACAATGTTTGTTACATGTACTATTAGCAATAGGTAAAAAAAATCAAAGCATTAGGCACAATTGAAAAAAGGCCTTAGCATTTTAAATGAAGACAAACTAGTTATTTATCTTTCCGAGGTAAGTAAGATTAAAGTTTTGATTAACCATAAGGATGTGAATAAAAACAAACGTAAAAGCTATCATAATTCTGCGTTTTTTAAGCTTAGAGTTTTCAAATTTTGTGAGGTTATAGAAAAGTATATACAGAATAGTTTTGGCCAAAAATATTGGATTTGATATTTTGACCCATTTTTGTCAATTGAATCATATTGTGTCTTCTTAATAAGTAATGATAAGTGAGTGAGTGAATATTAACGTCACACACTGTTCAGCTACACGAGGGCTTTTTGCGACGGACCGCGTAATTTTGAACCATGGTCAAGTGACGCGGACGACACCTGAGCTGGCACTCCCTCTCCTAACTACCACACCACACCAACGGGACAGTAATAATGAGAAATTATATATTCTAGAAACTGTAGTAATGTTACCAAAAAAAATATTTTGCTTTAAACACCTATTAAGAAGATATTCTGATAATCTCTCGTTTCTTAAAATGTGGGGGCGTGATAATTCTGCAAGAATGGCGCGAGCATATTAAAAAATCGAAGAAAAAAAAGATTTGTTTAAAAAAAATATTATTTTACTGAAAGTAAACAAACAAAATACATTCTGACATAATAAAAAATAAAATACATATTTATATTGATATAATCCACTTATAAATGTATTAGTACTTCACAATACATTTTATAATTAATTTAACAGTACTAAGTGAAGTACTAGTTTAATAATTACCAGTGACTCCTTGGGCTTGCCATATATAAAATTATATACAAAAACTAACACTAATCTTGATAATTCTACGGCTTATAATTAATCCCTTAACTTCTGTTTAAAAATTATGTGATTGCTTCCCCAATGTTACCTTTTCCCACGTAGGCGAGCATATATGATGTTAAAGTAATAAATAAGGAAATCCTCTGAAATATAGGTAAATTCTTCACAAACACTGTCAAGGTCCTTTTATTGCATTACAAAGCCTTCGGTATAATTGTATGGATAGCAGTGCACAAAAATGATCGTACTTCGGAAAGAGGTACATACACGTTGGGGACAATTAATGCTTTGGCTGAGTGACCCGTTTATGCACGCCGGTTGCACTTAAGGCAGTGTTTCTCAAACTGTAGTGCGTGATACCCCAACAAGGGAGGGGGGGGGCGAGAGTATATCGAAAAATTATAAGCAAAAGATTATTTAAAAATTATAAAATACTAAAAGGAAGCAAAACAAAATACCTTCTGAAAATACACATTTGCACTGATATAATATACTTATAAATTTATCAGTTCTTTTATCAATAGTAAACAAAGAGCAGGTTTAATAATTCCATGGGATTGTCGTATGCAAAAATTATAATCAGAATTCAATTTTTATCTTGATAATTTGTGCGTTTATGGTGTTAAGTATCACACCATGATTAAATATATTATACATGAAATAAGTTTACATCCATTTCAGAAGGTGAAAATATTAAACTTTACTCCGCTCAATCCGTTACTATATTATTATTTTCCTAGCTGGTTTTACAGTTCTAAGGCAACTTATTAAAACCATCATCAGATTTTTCATTGCCAGATACAACAGGATAAAAGACTACTAATCTGAATATAAAAATATAGACATAAATTATTTCTCTGACAAATGGAACTAAATACACTATTCCTAACGAAGTTCTCGTTGAAAGAGAAATAACATGCCCAAGCTCATCTGCCTTCCTTCATCCCTGTTACTACACGGTTAAAAATTAAAGTCGTATTTTAGCTTTAGTAAGAAATTGCATAATTATTGCATTCAATACAATGTTATTGTATGGAAGGGCGCGATGAAATTTACGAAAGAAAATTGGGTCGCAAACACTGAAAGTTTGAGAAGCATTGACTTAAGGAAAAATCATCTTGTAGCTTTAGTGTCAATATATAGTACTATTGCATTGAATACATAGCTATTTGTATGCAGGAGGGCAGCGAAATGAAAATTATAGTTGATTATTGGGTCGCACATATTGAAAGCTTGAGAAGCACTGGCTTAAGATATCCGACTACCCTAAAATTGGGAATTTTGCAAAAAATTGACAATTTGCTTATGATTTTATTTTATATGCCATCTTATTAGCTTTATAAAAATACCAAGGGTATTATTTTACGTTCCCTAGAACATAAAGTACAAATATTTTGGTAAGAGCAGATGTCATTACTTTAAGCAAGATATGTCATTCTTTAAAACGCGTTTTAGTAGAAATGTGTTTATTTGAAAATGCTCAAACGGGGACAGCGGTTGCTCTAAAAGTTTCAAAAATAATTAACTTAAATTTTTTGTGCATGTTCTGTATAATAGTAAAAATGTCTTAGCCTTCAGATTTCAATCACTGTTTTATCGTAAAATTTACAGTCCCTTATGAGAATATAATCACTGTTTTTTAAGGAAATTTCATATAATAACTAAGATAAAGGGCTCTCTAATTTTTGTAAAAATTTAAATATCTGTTATCCTGAGGGTCATTTCAAAAATGAATACCAAAGTAACACATTAAAATTGCAAACAGGGAATTTGCTCATAAACATTATGTACAGAGTGGGCCCCATGTATGTACTTTTGTAAAATTTTACCAATTTTTTACCATTTTAGTAGAACTATTTTTTTCTCTTCTTAGTTTAAGCATTTTTTCCCCTTAAAATGTACCACATAAATCTAAAAAGCACAAAAAAATATCCATATCTCCATTTTTTTTTTCAAAAAAAGTTGTCGCAAGTAGTCGGATACCTTAATTCATACAAGTTATTAAAAAGATATTCTAACATAACTCAGCTTCCCATTACTCTACTATAATTCTAATTTAATTGAGTTTATTTAATAAACATTATGTTAGATAACGGGAAGGTTATTGAGATGTTTGGCATTGTCAATTTAAACCTCACTCAAATACCGTATTTCACTTAAAACCATTTTCTAGATACCAGGGCTGAAGTGAAGGTAAACGAAAAGTTTAAAGTTCCTTTCGAACAACAAATACAAGAAAATCCGATTTCCATTTTTGCAAACATGAAAGCTTGAATTCCCAACATTTTATTTTCATTGTCTTGCTTTAATATTTAACTAGAATATTCATTCAGCTAAGCCACGTATTCTTCTTATATCGAATAACAGGATCCTTTTAAATATTTATACGGTGCAGTCCATTCTTTCTCCGTTTTTAAGGCCATAGGATTAAATCATAAATGTACATTTAGTTGCAAAAGGTCTGTGAATTATCCAATGAGATCTTTCTTACAGCGCTTTAAGCGGTAACTTCAGGAATAAGTAACAGTGCTACAACTTTGAGACAATTCCTTGTATTTTTCTTTAATTTTTGATTATCATTTTTATTTCCTTGCACTCCATTTTACCTTTTTTTAAACATAATTATTTTTCTCAATGTAAGGCATTTTTGTAATTAATTTCAATACTTCCAAGTCGAAAGGAAACTGCTACGAGCAACAAAAAAAAACACAACTAATTGAATTTAGTTATAAAACTATTAAATATTTTTTTTAAAAAAAGAGAGGATTTCAAAATATGATGCTAATATAGTAAAAAATACTTGTAATTTGCATGCATAAAAATATACTCTTAACTTGGAAAAATTACTGGTTAAAAATTAAAGAAATGTAAGAAACCTATAAAAAATTCACTATTTATATAAACAGAACTATACCCATTTCTGAATACTAAGAATGTACGTTTTCTTCTTATTCTCTTTTTATTTTTAAATCATATTCTTAAAAAATGTAATAAAAAACGATGCAAAAATACAGTATACACAAAAGGAGTAGCATGGATATAAAAATCAAACAATATAAATAATTTGTAACCATTAAAAAGAATATACTAACCAGTCATCCGAAACCAAAAAATGATACATTCTTCTGTCGAAAAATAACTGTTTGCGCGCATTAATTTATAAATTTAACTTTCTCCAAACCATTTAGTTCCCCTTTTTGAGTAAACTAAATACTTATTGCTAAAAGCTAAAAAGTCTGCCCAGCTTCTTTTCCAGACAGTTACTTTCCAAGAATATTTTCCCGAAATTCTGTAGACACATAAGAATACAAACAACTTTTGTGTTTTCTTCGACGGATATAAAGCTTCTCATAGCAAGTTTACCTTACTCAGGGAAGCCAGGATAAGTGCTTAGGCGATGTAAGATGAAGATAAGGTGTTCAGATGTATGTTTCGGAAACAGGTTTTGCGCATCGTAGTAGCTATTTTTGGGAACGAACATGCTACTTTTGGTCGGATGGTGTTCTGTGTCTGTTTTAAGAAGATTTTATTGTTCATTTCCTTTTTCCGAGCATATTTTTACGCTTCCTGTCAGGTTCTACTCTAAAATATCTTCACATATTTCTAGAAATTAGGCTTAATATACACCAAAGACCAATATACTTTAAAACACAAATAAATTATTTAAGAAAATATTGTAGAAATAATAATAAATTTGTTAATATTTCTAGGTAGGACTTTTTCCAGCCATCTTGTAGGCATATGTCCATTTGCTTGACAATGCTTTTGAAAAATTAGAACTTTTAAAGTTTATTTTTCATTACAGAGTTAATGTTTTAGAGGTGTTATTTTTCAAGGGGGACGCAATACGATTCAAATGACGAAAAGTGGTTAAATATTTAATTTCTTAGCCTACATTTTTCAATTCCTACTCTATTAGCTCACTCTCTCCTATACATATTTATATATATATATAAATTTATAAATATATATCTTGCTCAAACTTTCAAACGTTAATAAAATACTTACTATTCATCCAATCAAGTTCAAATAACTTTTTTAAACCTGTAGTGGATAATACTTGATGTTAATACAGTTTTTTTTAATATTAATTCATTAATTACCGGTTTTCAGCCACACTAGCCAAACCAGGTGTGCATTGTTACAACAATGCAGGCCAATCATGCTATTTTTTCAGTTCCTACTATTATTCACTCTCTTTCTATACATATATATATATATATATACATATATTGTTCAAATTTTCAATCATTAAAAAATACTTTCTATTCATCCATTCAAAGTAGGAATTGACTTAAAAAATTTTTATTACTTGTTTTTTATATACTCTCCTACAATTTCACAAAATTTTAAAGCTCTAGGTTTAAAAATTCCCTGAGTTATGGTAACTTTTATGTTCATTTTTGTTCTTATTTCAATAGCAAATAAAAATTTTAAGCAGATTTATCTCAAAAGGAAAAAAAAACCATTTATCTACATTTAAAATGCCAAGGCTTTTTTTCTATTGTGCCTAATGTTTTGAAATATATTATACTTATTGCTAT
>BMAO01014670.1:0-25060 GCA_019973975.1 Trichonephila clavata | reverse complement strand
TTGTTAGAGAGAAAGGGAGATGCGTTGACAAATTATATTTGGACGATGTTTTTTTTTCACTATTGCATCTTAGAAGTAACGGTTTTTCTGTTTTATTCTTGATGCCCTTATGGAAACCACGTTTTTTTTTTTTGAAGCTCGTAGAATGGATATTTTTTCTTTTGAATGAAATATGTAAAAAAGAAAAGCTTGCTTTGTGAATGAGTGAACGATTGAAAATATTTCGGTAGGTATGGATGTCCGAAATATGAAAATAATTTGTTTTCGAGAGAAATGGAGATCGTTAGTTCATTAGCCTAAGGCATTCATATTGTATTTCTTTTCCCACTGTAGCATTTTAGGGGCGACGATTTTTCAGTTTTTCTTGTGGAAGTTGTTTTAGAAACCACATTTTTTCGAAAAAACACGATGGATGGATTTTTTCTGAATAAAAGGTAAGAAAGTAATGATTGTTTTTTGTGTGAAGGATTGATAGAATCTTGTACTGGATGCTCGAAATTTTATATTTTTTATTTTATGTTTCCTATGCTGTACGCCTTAGAAAACACGTTTTTTCGATGTTTTTGTCTCTTGACATCATTTTGAAAGCCATGTTTTCCCCTCTTGTTTACGCCTCTAACGCCATTTTGAAAAATGCGGTTTCTTAATTGGCGCCATTTGGCAAAAACCTTTGTCAAAAAGTACAGCAGTGTGCTGTGCTAGGATTTTACCGGTGGATATATAACCTGCAACAAGAGGAAAAAAGAGTGAACTGCGAGTTATATATTTTCATTAAATATTAGTGAGAGAATGTTTATCTTTTTTAATAGAGATCCCCTATGAAAGAGTTTTATAGAAATCGACTCTCGGGGTGGAAAATACGTGGGTATATAACATAGTTATGCTTCCGTTTAAACAATTCAAGTTTTTTTTCCCTTTTAAATCACGATATGAGAGCTATTAGAATGTGTCTCAACGCAATTGGAAGTTTAATGCTACGACTTAGATATCGATATTCTAAAAAAAGTATATTACCATACAGCATCATGAAATACCCTGAGAAGTATGAGGGTAAAAGCTAGTACAATACAAAGCGTGGTAGAGTTTTATGTTTTAAATACTTATTAAATTAATTGTCTTTGTTTTTTTTTAAATTGGCAAATATTTCCTAATATTATAGACTCTGAATCAATGGTGTTCCATTTAAAGATTTATTTACACAAAAACTCAAACATGAGTAAAAACAAGTAATATAATTTTTTTTTCTTTAAGTCAGTTCCTACTTTGAGCGGATGAATAGAAAGTATTTTAATAACGATTGAAAATTTGAAAAAGATATATATAAGTGAATAAATATATATCTATAGGGATAGAGTGAACTACTAATAGTAGGAATTGAGAAAAGAGCATGATTTGTCTGCGTTGGTGTAACAATGCACACCCGATTTGGCTGAAAAACCGCTTTTCAAAGCGAACTTTTGTCATTGTTTTAACAGTTATACTGTTAAAACATTGGAGACGAATCTAAGTTGGCGTCGAAAACCAGTAGTTTATTAAATTAAATTAATTAACCAGTAATTAATGAATTAATATTTGAAAAACTGTATTGACATCAAGTGTTATGCATTACAAGTTTTAAAAAATTTATTTGAAATTGATTAGATGAATAGAAATTATTTTATTAGATATTAAAAATTTGAAAAGGTATATTTATTGGAGAGAGAGTGAGCTAATAGAAGAAATTGAAGAACTTACTTTCACAGAGGGGGTCTGTAAGGTTTGTATTGTTTGTTCTTTTTTGAAAATGAACGAAGCATTTAAGAATACATCACAAATACAGAATTTAAGAAATACTCTAACTAAAAGAAAATCTCAAGACTAATAATGTTTGGGGATAAATAGAAAATACAATTAGTGAATGAACGAAAGCTATGAAGAACACAGTTTTCTATATGTTCCTAATTTTATAATTTCTTGATAGGTGTATTTATTCAAATTGCTTGAAAATGTCGAAATACTTTATATCAGTCAAACAAAAAAAACTTTCTCAAACAAAAAATAACAGAAAAAATTTATTTCTATTACATTTAATTACGATTAAGTAACTATGTGAAAATGATCCTCATAAACTCCTAATTAAACTCACCTAAAGTTTTCTAACCGAGTACCAATTGCTAAGACTGTTCAACGATTTCCGGTTGCAAACTAAAAGCATCGAGGATTTAAAAAATCTGGAATACATGATCATTTTTTTTTTCTTGAGGCTTGTAAAGAGACAGGAGTTAATTAAAAAATGAGGATGAAGAGCAATTATTGAGCAACTTACGTTAACAGCATAAAGTTTTACACCCATTAAAACACACACTTCTATCTTTATATAATGACTAATGTTTAGCAATTGTCAACAAAAACATATTTTATTAAAAATAAATAATATGTAAATTATTCTTCCGTAATTGATTAAAAATGTTTACTTACACAATACTCCGGCCAGGATGAGAGTGAAAAGGAAAATATGCAGGGCTTTCATTTTTCCTAGAAATAAACGAGATCATTAAATTAAAAACTTCGATTACATTCAGAATTGTTATTGTAGCAGACTTTAATTGAGGAACCATCTCTGAATGATATGTGGCCGCGGTAGCCAAGTGGTCTAGGCATCAGATCATGGCTAGCGTGTCATGAGTTCGATCCCAGCACCTTTAAAGACCCACCGTGTAGGGGAGTAATGCACGTTAAATCAGTCGAGAGCCCAAACGTCCTCCCGTTGGTGTGGTAGTTAGGAGAGGGGGTGCCCGCTCAGGTGTCGTCCGCGTCACTTGACCGTGGTTCAAAATTACGTGGACTGTCGCCAAAAGCCCTCGTGTTGCTAAACAGTGCAACGTTAATATTCACTCACTCACTCACTCGCTATGAATGATATTTAGTTGGGTGTTGTTTAAACGGCTAAAAATAAATTGCGAAGAAATTTACGTGTTTTTGACGCACAAGAAATCAAATGTAATTAGTATTTAAAGAATAAGAATTACGTTGAGAATTTGAGTTTTTATTTCATATATATATCTAAGTATGACACATGTGTCAAAAACTTTAATAAAATCAATGTAAAAATGTTAGACTATAACTATATAATTCTAAAAATGAACGATATGCAACACCCCTGATCCAATGACGTCAGCAACTTGAGAGATATTTAATGCCGAAATGCTATAGGTTATCAAGGACCTACGTGTGAGTTTATACATCATTATTCAGATAAAAACTTTCAAACAAAAGTTTCATTTGTGCAGTAGGCTTTCAAATTAATTTCACTACTGGTGAAAGCAGGAGTCGTGATTTGTAACAAAACAAAACCCAAAGAGAATTCATTTGAATCTATAAGCCGCTCTACTTTTCTAGTGATAATGCTACTGAAAATCGGCTAAAAATCGAAGGAAAAGCATTGGTTGGATGGTGAGAATTGAGTTTCAATCCCTTTCAAAATGAAAAGTGGTGCCGTCCGTTCTGGCCACTTAAATCGATGATTTATCTCATTCCGCAGTTTATCTGGTATTCAGTTTATCCTAAACATGATTGTCTGCTCGTATTAAGGAAACGTTTTATGTATATGATATTTTAATCACTTTACCATCAAAGATATTGATAATACCCTCACGACGAGTTCACTATCACGCAATTTCATATGAAAAAGAAAAGAAAGAAAAAAAAAAACGGAAACAGAGAGAACAGGAAAATTTAACACGATGAAACAAATGTATATCGATAGCGTAAGCAAAATGAAAAAAAAAATTAGCTCGTCTTTAATCATTCATTTATAATACATTTTTTTTCTTTTTCCAAAAAAAATAAAGGTTGCATAACAAATGGGATAGCATGGAAGACGGCAACATGGCGATTCCGGCACCCATTCCGAATTCAGCTGTGACATTGGAAGTGACGATACCTGCAGATAAAGTAGTTATAGGTTCATGTATGTATTTTAAAGAGTTTTTAATACTGGTAAACAATGGCGTGACGTACAAACCCTCTATGGGGGAAGGGGAAGCCGGATTTGAGTGGGCCCAAAGCTTGTCTGATGCCAAGTACGGCTTGGAGCCCAGAACCTGACTTTACAAAGGGTCCCTAATATTCTTCATTACGACACTGCTATTATAATAAATTAATTTTAAAGTCTTTTTTTTTTCATTATGCATTTTTAGCGCGTTTTTCATGTAGTGGAACAAAAGCGCTATTAGGACGCAAATTTCGTCTTCGTTCCATATTTTGTCGTACCTTTTTCTCAGCCAATAGGCAACCAATTGACCTCGGGTTTTAGGCATTGGGTCGCATTTGTGCCCTAGATGAGCCGAATCATAGTTAAATTTTCCCATAGTTTTCCCGAATTTTCCAACAAATTTTCCTGAATTTCGTTATTGTAAAATACAACATGTGAAAAACGCGCTAAAATAACTTGGCCATGCCCCCCCCCCCCAATGATTGATATCTTGTTTAAAAATATTCTGAAGTATCGGATATTGAGGAAACTTTTACAGAATCGTTTGTTAGTTTTTTTTCCAAAGCGCGTAGAAGAAGATTGGATTCGAGTAAATACAGTAACAAACTAATTTATCAGAAAGAATATGAAATTATTATCGTTTAATGACAAAGAATAACCACAGATGTTTTAGGTAGCCAAATTAACTACTATTTCTCCTTTAAGTCCTTCCATAAGTTAGGCTCTTTTGCTTTTGTAGGTAGTTCTAATGCAATTGACTCATTCAAATTTGCACTCATATGAAAATAAATTGAAAAGAGTTCGAAAATCATTCAATTTGTAAGACCCGATTTGGTTTATGTAAGTTTTTTTATCGTTACTAACATCCTTTGTTATATGATAAGCTCCTATTTGTTATAGAGGTTAATTTTGAGCTTGTCTGTAGTTCAGTTCGGCTCGTAATTGAATAATTTTTAACTTTGTTCTCTGGGTAACATTGAAACAAGTAATATGAAAAAAAAATTTTTTAGTCAATACCTACTTTGAATGGATGAAGAGAAAGTATTTATCAACGATTGAAAATTAGAACAAGATATATATATATATATATAGAGAGATAGAGAGTGAGCTAATAGTTGGAATTGAAAAGAGAGCATCATTCCTCTGTATTGTCGTAACAATGCACACCCGGTTTGGCTAATTTGGCTGAGAAATCGGTTTTTGAAGCCAACTTTTGTCATTGTTTTAACAGTTAAATTGTTACAACATTAGAGACAAACCTAAGTAGGCGTCGAAAACCGGTAATTAATTTATTTTAATTAATCGGTAATTAATGAATTAATATTTGGAAAAACTGTATTAACATCAAGTGTCATCCAATACAAGTTTAAATAAGTTTATTTGAATTTGATTGGATAAATAGAAAGTATTTTAGTAACGACTGAATATTTGAATAAGATATATATATATATACTAGCCGTTACCCACCCGCTTCGCACGGGTATTCCATGATGTTTTATAAATTTATACTGTTTATGCATATATATAAATTATTGATATATAAGTCCTAGCATTAATAATTAGATTGTACTGAAAAATATACATATACTTGTAACTGTCGCCTCATGATAAAAAAAAGTGCAGAACCCATCTAATTTGTATTTTCTAAAAATCTCTAAAATTGAAGTATAGAATAATGTTTACTCTTTCGTAACCCTATAACCAAATAGATCCCCGCAAAACCAATTTTCGGTGGATCTCTACTCCGTAAATTGAACATGCAAGCCAAATTTCAAGTCTAAATCTAACAGAAAAAAACGATAGTTTTATTATCAATATCCCCGTAATCCCGTTGAGAGCCGTTTTCCAAAATAACCGCTCTTAGCGGATTTCTGTTCAATAAAAGAAAAATGCAAACCAAATTTCATTATTATAGTCCTTGTAGTTCGAAAAAAGAAATTTTTTTGTCAATACGTCCCAGTAATCTCCTGTCTCCCCCCCCCAGGAGTTGATTTCCGTAAAATACATTCTTAGTGGATCCCTATTCAACAAAAGAAACGTGCTTAACAAATTTCAAGTATATGGGTCTAACAATTAAAAACAGAAATTTTTTCCTATAACTCCTCTTGACCCCTCGCAACCCTCCTTAGGAGTCAATTTTCGTTTTACTCTTTGTTAGGGGAACTCTATTTCATGAAAGGAACATGCCTACCAATTTTCAAGCAGGAAGATCTAATAGTTTAAAAATGGAAATATTTACCGATTACGCCCCTTAATCTCCCAAAATTAAACTTAGTAGTTGATATTCGCGAAACCCATTTTGTAGCGGTTCTCTACTTTACTAAAGGAATCTGCTTATCAAATTTCAAAGCTGTACGTCTTATAATTTAAAAATGGGGATAATTATCTGTAACGCCCCTTAAGTCCCGCAACGCCACTTGAGGGCAATTTTCACGAAACCCATTTTGTAGCGGATCTCTACCCTATGAGAGGAATCTGCTTACTAAGTTTCAAGACTGTACGTCTAATAGCTTAAAAATCGGAATTTATTACGCCCCTTAACCCTCCCTCCGCAACACCCCTTGGGGTCAATTTTTCCAAAATCCATTTTGAAGCGGATATTTACTCCATGAAAGAAACTTGCCTACCAATTTTCAAGCAGGTAGGTCAAGCAGTTTAAAAACGAAAATATTTATCTATTACGCCCCTTAATCCTCCACAACGCCACTTAGGGGGCTATTTTCACAAAATCCATCTGGAAGCTGATCTCTACTCTATGAAATGAATCTATTTATCAAACATAAAAACTGTGCGTCTAATAGTTTAAAAATGGAAATAATTATGTATAACGCCCCCTAAGCCCCCGCAACGCCACTTCGGGTCGATTTTCCCCAAACTCATATTGTAGCGGATCTCTACTCTATGAAAGGAATCTGCTTACCCAATTTCAAGATTGTACGTTGAGTAGTTTAAAAATGGAAACAATTATTTATAACGTCCCTTAACGTAACGCTCCTTGCGGTTCGAATTTCGCAAAATCCGTTCTTAACGGATGTTTACTGTACGAGAAGTACATGTCTACCAAATTTCAAGTCTGTAGCTGGAATAGTTCCGGAGATATCGTGATTAGTCAGTCTGTCAGTGAGTGAGTGAGTGAGTGAGTCACTTTTCTCCTTTATATATATATATATATATATATATATACATAGATAGATAGATAGATAGATAGATAGATAGATAGATAGATAGATAGATAGAGAGAGAGAGAGAGCTAAGAAGAGAGTAGGAATTAAAAAACTGAAGAAAATTCCCTTGCAAAATATTTCTTTCAGTTGAGGATCCTCTTTAGAAATCGGCTTTTGTTTGTTACCAGTGTTTCGAAACAGAACACGAGTAAGAAACAACTCCCATAAACTAAAGATCACGTGTCTCCAATGGATCCTGTAATGCTACTAAACAAAAGGCCATAAGATGAACATAATAAATGAAGATATTTACTTTTGTAATTGAAAGGAATGCCTTATTCTAATTGCCTTTTCGATTGTCTGTTGTCCGATAATGACTACAGGAGTGTTTTTGCTATGCGATCACATTTAGATTGAAATGATGTATAGTTGCTATACAGAAGCGAAATGCTTGATCATATGAGGGTATATTGCTAAACTACGCGACTTTTTAGAGTCTTAAATAAATTAAGGTATCCGACTACCCTAAAATTGTACATTTTGCCAAAAATTAAAAAAAAAAAAACCAATTTATGATTTTTTTTTATTTGCAATCTTATTAGCTTTATAAAAATACCAAATTTATTATATTCCGTTCACTAGAACAAAAAGTACAAATGTTTTGGTCAAAGCAGATGCCAATACTTAAAACGAGATGTCATACTTTAAAACGCGTTTTACTTGAAATGTGTTTTTTTGAAAATGCTCAAATGGAGCCAGCGATTACTCAAAAAGTTTTGAAAATAATGAACAGAATTTTTTTGTGTATGTTCTGGATAATTGTAGAAGTCTTTTAACCTTCAGATTTATTGCAAGTAGTCGGATACCTTAAATCTGCAATATTTTCTGGTATTCCCAAGCTTTCTTTCTCGTCACTTGAATGCTTATCGCTAGTAACCCCCGTGTTGCTTCGAAGTGTAGTAAGTAGTCAGCAAGAAATCCCTCGATTACTTTACTATATTCCCCCACTTCAGTGTTTCTTAGAGATTTTCTATCTATTTAAACCCTTTATTTTATAAGGATTGATAACGCACTGAGTTTAATTTATAAGTAATATCTAAATGCTGTCAATAATTTCAAAGAGCATTAAATTGGCTTAAGAAATATGACAGCTCATAGACATATTTGATTGTAAGTTACATAAATTTCAAAGACTAAACTGTACGTATATAATTGTGGAAACATTAATTCTATATGTTGCGTTAGATGTTGGGTTGGGAATATGAAATCTGTAAAGTAATCTCTTCTCTCCAATACAAACTTCCAATTCCTTACAATTTCCTTCGAGTAATTTTGATATCAAAGACTAAGGATTCTCTTCACTTCTCTTATTACACACTATCAATTATAATTCTCCTCTCCCCCAAATAGGAAAGGAGGAAAAGAGAAAAAATGGCATTTTAAAGATATGTGATTACTATTAGGCATGAGATTGTAGAAAAAGAAACAATATTAATGTGTGTATTTGTAAAAAAATTAATTTTTTCCCTTTAGGGCAGGGGTCGCTAACCTGTGGCACGATGGAGTTGTAACAGTGGCACGCAAAAACTTACTGGAAAATTATAAAAATTTTGAAAAGATTCACTCTTTTTGATTAGAAATTAAAAGATTAACCATTTTCCAAAATTAAAAAATTCGAAAAGAGAAATCACCATTTTTTACAATTTTATTGCAGTGGGGTTGTCTCAAACAAAAAAAATGTCGAAATTCGGATTGAAATATGTTAGTGAATAAATGTGTGTGTGTGTGTTTTCTGCTACGAATATAATAAAATAAATATCACTCAAAACTAGCTAAGGGGCACCTATAATAACCTAATTTTGTTAGCATCTAATACAGTTAGTTAATCCTAATACAGATGAATTGGTAAAAAAAAGTAGTAATTCAAAAGCCATATTTAGTACTGAGTGCTTAATAATTACTTTGAATTGAATAATTCAAGTTGTTAATTTTTATTTTATGTGGCTAACCGAATTGATTGAACTTTAAAAAGTGTATTAACAATATAATGTAATTTTGTACTTTCGTCTTATTTATTACATTATTTTGAATTTTTGCCCGCATAGACTTGCTTTAAAAATTGTGCTATTTGCATAAAAATACTATAATAAACCTATAAGTAAAATTTTTTCACTTTTCCATATTTGTTTGTTTGAAAAGTTGGAGTGAGTGAGTAGGATATTTTTTTTATGCCAAGCAACTTGTATGCTGGCAAACATTCGTTAATATTAAATATTGAAAAGTTGGAAGTGGCACGCATAATTATTTTTTATCAAATAGTGGCACTCTTCCGAAAAAGGTTGGCCTGCTTTAGGGTTATTAATTTGATTTTGGATTAGCTTAAATTTTTTATTCTAACTGCTTTGCATTTAATTATTTAAGTCGAACTTAATTTGCTTCATTTATTCATGTGATCGTGGTAAAAATAATATTATTATTGAGGAATAGTCCTCATGAACCTATTCTGTAACATTGCTGAAATTTTGCAACATAACTTTCTGTAATATCGTATAGAACATGTCTAATTCTGTAAAATAATTAGAATTTTATTCACTCATCTGAATGTATTACGAGTAAAGACATTTTTTAATTGAAAAGTAGAATAATATGAAACTGAAAATAAAAATCAATTCCAAAGTACAAAACGAAGTGGTATTTCAATTAATGCTTTGAACGTATCACTTATTTTTATTAAAGGGGTGTGCGAAATTTTAAATACATGATTTTTCGACATGAGGTTGCATAGCTTGTTCGGTGTTAAAATAAATTTATACTCTCAATCAAATATTTCGAAGAAAACTCTGTTCTAAATATTATTGGAAACCAAAATTTCATATTTAATTATTTTAGAGGAATGTAACCCAATTCGGAATCTCTTAGAAAATACGAATCAAGGAAAAAAATATATTACAAATATAACACAATATGAAGAGAATACTAGTTCAAAACAAAGCAAATATAACGTTAGAAATGAATGAAATTTTGAAAATTATACCTGATTATTCTTGTTGCAGTAAGAAATCAGTTTCCTGAATTCTATTCCCAGTTCTGCCTCTCTTTTATACTGTATTAAAGAGTAATATAAATACGTGGCACATCAAACAATTTTCATCTTTCATAAATTACAACCAAACTAGCTGCGCATTGTCAAAAAGTTTGACAAAAGGTTTCTCTCTGACCAGATGCGTTGTCACATCTCCTGGAGCAGAGCACATTGTTCTTTAGCATTCTTAAAAGTATTAAACTTCTGTTTTCTCTGAACTTTAATTTGATATTAAATAATGTTCGTATGCATACGAAGTTAAATAAAAGTAGAAAAGAATCTTTGATAACAAAATTTCAAAACAGAATGCATAAAAGAATTAAGTGAATAAACTTTTATATATATGAAAATAAGTTAAGAACAAGCAAGAACATTCTGTGATAAAATAGGGATATATTTTAAAATAAGAATCGAATAAAAAACAAAACTTAAATACTCTGGATAACAGAGTGTCGTACACAAGGAAGAAACTTTGAAGTTATTTTGTATGTGTGTGTTAAAGAGTACTCAAATTATCAATCAAGCATTTTTATGGTGGTTCTAGTTTGTTCTTGCAATTTTTTAACAGCTTCAACTTTTCATACATAAGATTCATTCATTCAAAATGGATTTACTTGCTAACTTATTTTTTTTTAACATTTGAGTAAGATTGCACTATTGACCTCCTAACACACATTCCTTTAAACCATGCTGGTCTAAAATGCGGCACAAAAGATTTTAAAATGCGGTCCAATCACAAATTATGAAAACATTCAAATTTGCACATTTTTATTAAAAATAAAATGCTTGCAATAGTTTTCATATATAAGTGATGCATTGACATTTATATTTTGAAATAAAAATACAAGTTTAAAACAAATATTTTGAATATTTTTTTTATTTAATTTTAAAATTTTAAAATAATTATGTACCTATACATATCTATCTCAAAGTTTTAAAATTTATAATAAAAGAAGTTAATTTATTTTAATAAAACTCATAGAGTTAACTTTTATTTCAATTTGTTGAAAAATTATTCTATGTGGGCCTTGCAAATTTTTTTTCCAATGTGACCCTCAGACGGTCATAGTTTAGACATCGATACATTAAACGAAGAATATTCCGAACACAGATTAGAACTGCAGAAGGATCATTATATTATGACAGATAATATAATTATTCATTACAGCAGCTGTAATTAGCTATTTTGAAAATCTTAAGAAAAGAATTTGATGCCTGTTAAAAAAATTTGAATGCTTTGGGTGTAACTTTGGGCTCCAATTGGCATAAATACAGTGAAAGTTGCTCAACACGGTGCTTCTCAAACTTTCAATATTTGCGACCCAATATTCAATCAGAATTTCCATCGCGTTCCCCTTCCATACAATAGCAATGTATTGAATTCAATAATACTCTACTTTGACGCTAAAGCTACAATACGATTTTAACCTCTTAGTGTCACTGGTGTATATAAACATCCCGCTCAGCCAAAACATTAACTGCCCGGGACATATATATATATTTTTTCCGTGCACTGCTTCTCATAAAAATATTCCAAAGGCTATGGAATGCAATAAAAGGACCTTGACAGAGTTTGCGAAGGAATGACTTATTTCAGAGGATTTCTTATTTGTTTCTATTCTCCCTCCACCTTCCAATACATCACATGTGCCAAATAGCAAGTCTTCGTGAAAATTTTCTCATTGGGGAACGAATTAATTAATTAAATTGGTAATTTTTATACATATAATTTTATATATGGAAAGACCATGTGGTCACTGATAATAATTAAACGTGTTCTTATTATTGCTAAATAATTCTAAAATGCATCGCGCGGTACTGATATATTTGTCAGTGTAAATATGTATTTCAACACCCTTTTATAAGCTTCACTTGTGTGTAACGGAATCTTTGAACTCAATATTTTTCCCGCTTTTAAAGGTCAGATTAATTCAAAATCTTGCTCACTTGTCCAAGACCAATGGCAATACAATAATTTAATAATTCTGTTCCATTGTCTTGACCAGAATCATCAGGATTAACAATTTCCCATTTCTAGATCTCATACCACATCTGGCGACTCATTTCAGATCCCATTTCCAGTTTTGGCGACTAATTGATGATTTGGCGACTAAAAGATTAAGTTACAACATAGTTCGATTAACTGTAAAAATGGTGTTTTTTAGTTTTTTTAAACTACATAGTTTTTTTATTATGTCAAAATATTTTTTGCTTACTTTCAGTAAATATTAATTTTTTTTAAATAATCCTTTGTTTTTGATTTTTAAATATGGTCAGGCTTTCCTTGCAGAGTTCCCCAGCCTAGTGGGGCTCACCACACAATTTGGGAAACGCTGGTTTAGCATGAAATTGGAAGAACTGAAACATTGTTTTGGGTTAACAGATGTTACAAAAATATATGCAACATAATTAAGTTTATTAGAGTACATTTTATTTACATAGATATGTATTGAATAAAAATCAATGAAAATAATTGAATGAGAGAGAGAAAAAGAGAGTTTTAATACAAATTTTCATGTTTTTTGAAAAACGAAACATTTATTGAGTTTTTAGAAAATAATAGCATCAAATAGTCAACACATTGTTCGATGTTGTCCATTTTATTATTCATTTCACCATTGGAACGTGCGTCATTTTAAATGCGCATACTTTTCATGATGTTCCTCATTTCGTATGACAAGAGAACAGAAGCTTCACTATTCATTTCACAATCGTCATCCGAATCTGCATCAATGATATTTTTTGAGCTACAAACAAACTCCAAAGTGTCTTAGTCTGCCGTATAATTGAGGCTATACGCAAATTATCATCATCTACTGTAGCGAATTTTTTTGATGATACAGTAGAACAGTCCAAAAATGCAGAAATTTTCTCAAACATTTCTTTAAGATTAGGCTCAGTTTTAATATTCTTCCTCTTCCAGAAGGGAATTCCTTTCCTGTTAAACGATTTTCAATTAGTGTTAAGAGAAATAAAATGCATGAAAATGCAATGTAGTTTGTCGGAACCGTTTTATTTCGTATTAAGCGTTTTCACGTTCATCGTATTTCACTCTACTTTCTTTCTTGAATTACTACCATCAGATTTAATGTTTCGATTTTATAAAGAAAGATATTTGACACACACTCTCTCTCTATCTTAAAACGATGTAACCGACCAGAATATTTCTTAATAAAGAGGTAGAGTGCAGAGAAAGAACGCTAAATGTAATTGGAAATAATTTCAATAACAAAATCTATCGACAAACAGAAACAGAGCACTTCCTACTTTAAGATATCCGACTACCCTAAAATGTGAAATTTGCTACTTGAAATTTTTATGATTTTATTTTATAGGCCATTTTATTAGCTTTATAAAAATACCAAGTTTATTATTTTCCGTTCACTAGAACAAAAACTACAAGTGTTTTAGTAAAAACAGATGCCATTAATTTAAACAAGATGTCATACATTAAAACGCATTTTACTCGAAATGTGTTTTTTTTAAATGCTAAAAGGACAGCGATTACTAAAACAGTTTTGACAATAATTTACTAAATTTTGTGTGCATGTTCTGTATATTAGTAGAAGTGTTTTAACTGTTAGATTTATCAATCACTGTCTTACTACAAAATTTACAGTCCCTTACGTTAGTAAAATCACTATTGTTTTAAGCAATTTCATCTAATAACTAAGATAAAGTGCTAAAGTTTTTGTAAAAATTAAAATTTCTCTTATCCCGAAGGTCTTTTCAAATATGAATGACAAGCATACATCAGAATTGAAAAATGGAAAATTTGCTCTTCAACTTTTGGTTCAGAATGGACCGCGTTTATGTTATTTTTTGTAAATTTTTACCCATTTTATTAATAAAATTTCTTTTCTTAATTTTAGTATACTTTTTTTTAAAAATGTACTAATCAAATCTAAAAACACACACACACAAAATTCCCATATCTACATATTTTTTTAAAAATAAAGTTGTCCCACACAATGAGTCGGATACCTTAAAGAATTGCATCCATACGGTGTTGTAACGTCTTTGCTGGAATCGTCCAAAACTCAAGTGTGTTGAAAGCAAACTTTAAAAACTTAAACTGAGACGAGCGAGCGAGTGGGATGCGCGTGATCTAGCGATTTGGTAGAAAATAGAAAATAGTTTTTTTTTTTTATAAAAAGGATTTTGAAGATAGAAACGTAAAACTTTTTTGGCTGTGAAGATTTTTTTGACGCTACCTGTACGCTACGTCACAGCTTATATAAATTGGTGACAGTTTTATGGGATACGGTATTTGAGTAAATAGATGTGCAAAACCTTTAATATTTTAGTAAAGGAGAAAAAAATGGCCACCGTATGTGCGAAGGTTGTGCAAAGGTAATGATACAACTTTAAGCCGCCTGATTCTAGGAGGGCCTGCTACAAGTGCCAAGAACAAGTGCCTGAGTGTTCTGGTGTTTTCATCTACAGGTTTTGAGGTGAGTCTTATCTTTGAGATTATTTTCGGGGCAGCAACTGAGTATTGTTTTGGTCTTAGATTTGCGCATCTTTGTGACATTTAGTATATGGTAGTTATACTTGTTGAGTTGGGTTAGTTATTGTGAAGTTTATTGTTTTAGTTTTAGACTTGAGCATATTTGTGAAATATAGATAAGTCTAGGTCTAGTGTATTGTTGGTTTACTTGCGTCTTTGTATAATTTTTGTGACGATAAAACTTAAATTTGGTTTTGTGTGTATTAGTGCATAAGTTTATGTTAAGACATAAAAAGAAAGTATTGTTAGAGGTTGCGGAAGAAGTGGGGGTCGAGGTAGATAGTACTCTACCCAAGGTAAAAATTACGAATAGAATTTATCGAAGTGATGAATATGGCGAGGAATCAGTTAAATGTTTGCTGGAGGGTATTTTGGAAGAAAAATGCGAAAGTGAAAATAGGGAACATGAAAATAAGGAATGCGAGGAGCGTAGATTAGCTAGGGAATTTGAGTTGGAAAGAATGAGATTAACTAATAAAACGGAAAGGATAAGTGTATCGTCAACCGATCTTGAAGGACAGGGAGTTGTGGTGTCCGGGTCCTACCTCGGACCACGCTCACACCTCCCGGCGCTTCGCTAAGTGTGGGAGGAAACATATCATCACCAACAAACGCCATAATAACAAATATATTTATTCAAGACTGACAAACACTTAACCATACAATCACAAGTTTAATTATAAGAAGAAACCTAGGAGTGATTCCCTAAAACGTCGATTAATCCTAATACTCAATTCAAAGTAATTCCGACTACCAGAAATAGACAAGGAGACGATCACTAGCTAACCTCAGGTCGGTACTGAATCTATTATCTTTAATTGTCAATCTAACAATTTACTCTTATAATTTATCTCTATTAAACGCGCGCTAAGTTCGTGAAGTAATTCTCCGGCGTTACTTACGTGACAGCTTGGCAACTCCTTCTACCTTACAATTACAAAACTTATATAGACTTTATATAGTCGAACTAATTAACATATATCTATCTCGTGTTTTTCCTGAAAAGGCTGTGAAATAGTATAAATGCTAGCCCCAAAGTTTCCCAAGAGGATTAGTTTGGAAATCTCGTGAATAGACCGTCCAGGTTAACAGGCGAGTTAACTTGGGAGACTTAGTTCCTAAATTCTCGATATTAAAAATGCGGACATTAATTTATTTTTCGAAATTTTGGAAAGGCAGGCGAAAAAAGAAAATGTGGTTGAGGATAGATGGGTTTCGCAACTCATTCCGTTACTTCCAATGGAAATCGTGGAGATAGTTATAAAAGAGCCACCGGAGAGAGGCGACTACTATCCTCACATAAAAAAATCTGCTCTTAGCCTGGTTCCAACTCACGCCTGTGGCCGTTAGAGATAGATTTGAGTCGCATCAGTGCAGACCATGTGTGATGTGGGCTGATTTAGTATTCGAGCAAAGATCCTACCTAGATAATTGGCTAGCCGGGATGAAAGTAGACGATTTCATCTCGTTGAAAGAGCTGCTAGTGACCGAACAAATAAAAAAAGAGTCCCAAGTGATTTAGTGAACTTTTTCCTAGATTCGTGGAATAGTTTCAAGGAGGCTAAAAGAGAAATTAGACTATTTTGAGGTGGTTAAGAGAGTGCATAGGAAGCCAGGTCCAACGAAAACGTGGGAGCGTAGACCATACGATAAACCGACGCTTGAAAGTAAAAATAAATTTGCTCATTTTAACGGTAAGGGTAAAATGTCGGGGCCCCGAATAGGGAGTTTTTTAAGCGTGAAGTAAACCATGGGAGTTCTCAGATTAAGAGGGAAGGTCCCAGGGTATCGGAGAGTCAATTTGAGAAAAGGAAGCCCATAATATGCTATTACTGTAATGAGGTAGGACACACATATATATAAAGCCAGTCTGCCCCAGATTGAGTAAGAATAATTTCGAAACGGTAGCTAATTTAAATTTTAATACCGGTAATGATGACCCATTTAAAAAATTCAAAGTAAACATGGAGATAAATGGTGTAGATCGCGTATGTTTAAGGGATTCAGGGTCATCCACAGACGTATGTGCACGGAGCTGGATTAACGAAAATGACCTCCTAGGTGAATATGTTTGGTTAAGAAGCCCGTTAGATGAGGTTTGTCACTGTTTGCCTCTGGCTAAGATTAAAATTAAGACAAGGAAGGGGGAGAGTTCTATACTAAGGCGGCTATAAAGCAGGATAGTTGCGACGACGATTTGTATATATTAGGCAACCGGACGGCGAACTGATCGAATCCAGCGAACAAGGCGTACAGATGATTAACATGGTGGTTACTAGGTGCAAAGAAAAAAGACTTCTCTTGAAAGAGAAGAGGAAGCGAGCGACGGGGGGTTGCATGAATCCCGGGGTTCACCCGGGATTCCCGTCCGAAGAGGGGGAAGCAGATAGCCTTGAAATTCTTGTGTTTGACGGAGGGGGAGAAATGAGTTTAGCAGCAGTGAAAAGCGCTGAATTTATGGAGGAGCAAGGAAAATGCCCGGATCTTCAGCCATTATGGGATAAGGCCCAAGGAGGGGTAGACAAAGAATTTGAAATCATCAATGGGAAATTAGTTAGAGTCGCGATAACTAGGCGAGGGGAAGAAATCAGACAACTATGCGTACCCTTAAAGTTTAGATTTGAAATTAACAAACTTATCCATGATGAGATTGGGGGGGGGGGAGCATCAGGGAGTGGCGAAAACCAAAGATAGAGTTCTAAGGCATTTTTTTTGGTCCAATGTTTACAGAGACGTGGAGAAGTTCGTCAAAACTTGCGACTCGTGTCAACGGGTAGGGAAACCCGAAGTATTCTCTAAAAATAATATAGATGTGGTGGGGCCGCTCCCCATCTCAACCAAGCAAAATAGATACTTATTACGGCAATTTGTGTAAGTATCCGGAAGCTATTCTAGTGGAAAACATTACCTCCCCTAACGTAATTGACGCTCTCTTGAGTATCTTTTCTAGGATAGGATTTCCGCGTGAAATACAATCCGACCTGGGGACTTCTTTCGCTAGTGAATTGATCACCACCTTTTTCAATAGATTCGGTATAAAGATAACTCGGTCATACGTCAATCACCCCCAGAGTAATGCAGTGAAAAGAGTCTATAGAACTATTAAACGTGTAATTAAAGCTTTGTGCGTGGAGTCGAGAGAGGATTGGGAGAGGGTTCTTCCTTTGGCACTATTTTCTTTCGGAACTGTCGCGCACGAGACTACAGGTTTCAGCCCGACGGAGTTAGTCATGGGAAAGAATTTGAGAATGCCCCAAACATTAGATTATGAACGTTGGATGGAAGAAGGAGACACTAGTCAATCGGTAGTGGAATACATATTGAAATTAATTAATAGACTCAAAACTTGTCAAGAAATTGCGATCAATTGGATGAAAGAATGTCAACATAAAAGGAAAACGTGGTACGATCGTTATGCCGTGGAACGGAACTTTGTGGAAGGGAATCTAGTAATGGTACAAGCTACCTCTAAACAGAATAAACTCGACGGGAATTGGATAGGGCTGGGAAATGTGATTAGTAGAGTCTCGGATAAGAATTATATAATAGACTTATCAGAGGGAGAAGGGATCGTAGTACCATCTATCACGTAAACTTCCTAAAACCGTATCATCGGAGTAAAGTAGTTAGTAAATCTGGTTGTAGAAGAAGGCTCGGACGAAGTAGAGGGAGACGTTGAAATTCCCTATCCGAAAAAACAATGTACGGCGTTTGATTATCAAGAAATACTAGGGGAGTGTCAACTGCAACTTAAACTATCTACTGCTCAGATCAATGAATTAAAACAAGTTATTACGAAAAATAAGGACGTGTTTTCCCCAGATCCTGGGACGACTCATTTGATGAGAATGGATATTGAATTGATTTCCGACAAGCCGATTAAAACCAAACCTTACTGGATGTCACCGAGACAAATTAACATACTGCGAGAGCAAATTAAACGTTTGTTAGAACTGGGTGTAATCGAGATAGGGCAATCCGATTTCACCTCGCCCCTTATTTTGGTAGAAAGCCCCAATAGAGACCCTCGACCATGTGTCGACTATCGTCGTTTGAACGAGGTAACTCGTGTTGAGTTTTTTCCTTTGCCAAATATGGAAGAGATCGTAGAAAAGGTAAGCACGGCGCCCTACGTAACAGTTATGGATCTGTCTAAAGTGTATTTTCAGATTCCGCTCACGCCGAGAGCTCAGAAATACGCAGCTTTCGTTACACCATTTGGCACTTATATCCCCAAGAAAATGATGTTCGGATTAGTATGTGCGCCTTATTATTTTTGTAAATTAATGGCCCAAGTTTTGGAGGGGTTAGAGCAGTTTGCCTTACCTTACATAGACGATATAGCATTTTCCCCAGGATTGGAAAGACCACGTAAAGCATATCGACATGGTTTTGGGAAGATTGAGCAAGGCGGGGTTAAAAGTGAAACCTTCTAAATGTAAGTTCGCTCAGGAGGAAGTTCTATTCCTGGGTCAAAAAATTGGTTCGGGAAGCAGGTCACCGAGTGATCTGAAAATAAAAGCCATAGCAGATTTCCCTCGACCCGCCACTAAAACCCAGGTACGTTCCTTTCTCGAACTGGTGGGCTACTATGCCCATTACATCCCAAATTACAGCGTCATAGCTTCACTCTTAACTGACGCTCTGAAAGGAAAGACTAAGAAAGAGAAGATCACTTGGGATGAGGGATGTGACAAAGCTTTAAAGGGGCTAAAAGCCAAACTTGTCTCTCAACCTATTTTGTTCACCCCGGATTTTGCCAAAGAGTTCATCCTGCAGACAGACGCCAGTGAGGTGGGTGCCGGGGTTGTTTTGTCACAAAGGATAGAGGGGGAAGAGCATCCCATTGTTTTCTTAAGCAAAAAATTTTTCTATCGCAGAGTGGAACTACAGCACTGTGGAAAGAGAATTAGCTGCTATAATTTTTGGTTTAAAGCGACTAAAGCATTATTTAGAGGGGCAAAAATTTGTTATAGAAACCAACCACAATCCCTTAAGATACCTGAACAAGATGGGAAGCACTAACCCGAGGCTACAAAGGTGGACGTTGAGTTTGCAGCCATTTAATTTTGAAATTAGACACAAACCGGGTAGACTCCAAGGAAATACTAACGGTCTAAGTAGATTGGAATAAGCAGTTTTCTGTATGTTTCTATGAGTTAATTTTTTTATTTATATCTATCTGTATACGTGTATGTGTGATTGTGTGTAATGGTGGAGAAAAATTATGTGTTACTGAAAATCTTTTGTGTCTCTTGGCAAAGAGTAAACAAATAAATGTTTAGTTCAGCAGATACGTGTAATTTGATGTATTAGGAATAGTAAAATATTAGCATTTGACTTATTCACTTAAAAACTCAAATTTTTTATGATGAGGTTTAGTATTAAGAAAATAATCCAAGGGTAGAAATTTAAGTATTTTATTGTGAAGTGTAAAATTTTACGGAATTTTGGATTTATTTATTATTTTATTGAAGGGAAAACTTCTTTAGTGGCGTTGGGCAGTCTTTGGTAGGGAAAAATCTTATGGGTTCCCGTCACCGACTTGCTCTAACTGGCTCATGCGCAGTGTGCTGTTCGCCTTAGACACTTTTTGGATGGGTGAAATCTCGTGCGTTCGCGTCACCGACATGCTTATAGCAGTATATCTGTGGCTATATAGCTGACGTATAGTGCTGTGTATATCAAAAAGTGAAATTGAATGAATTTAATGAAAACTTCAATGTGTATATTCTGTGCATTGATAAAATAGTGTTTTGTTTGATTATTATTTGAATCGTTTAATTGAAGAATCATTGTGCAGTACAATAGTGTGTTTGTTCTAAATAAATATACTAATATTTTTAAGATAAAAAGTAAAGAACAGAAAATTATTTTAAATACTCGTATTTATTTTGGCGTTTGAAAATTTTATATTATTTAAAATTATTTTAAATCTTCGTATTTATTCTGGCGTTTAAAAATGTGTATTACTTATTTTCTAATATTTAACCTCTGCAATGCATCACGCAATCGGGATTAGCATTTCACAGTGGCTTAGACGTTTTCTTACTACCGTGGAAAAACAGCCTTCTAGTTGTCCAATCATATTTTTATCGTGGATTTTTAAATTAAAAATTTTTAAAAATTTAATAATAATTCAAGATTAATGTGTTGAAGTTTAAAATATGGTTATTAATGCAAATAAACATCATAAAAGATCAACAAGTCATCAAGAGGATATAACGTTGGAATTGAAAAGGTTTCAAAACAATACACTACAAACGGTCACCAAAACTTTTCTAGAATTCATCTCCAACAAGAAAGTATTATCGATATTTTCATTCAATTGTCAAAGTTTGCATGCGCATGCAGCTGACCTAAAAAAGGATGCTATCGTAAAAAAGTCAAATTTTCTGCTATTGTCAGACATTCGTATAAAATCGAAGAACCACTTGATATTCCGAATTTCAACTTTGTTGTAAGTTATAAACGACCCGAAGTTCCATCAGCAGGCGTAGCTATTTCTCACAATACTCAAGATACGTCACACTGCATTACATTACATATGGGCATCATACTAAATTCACTAGAATCATTGGTGTTAATGTTTCTGATACAGGCGAAATATGTGTTGCTCGTTGCGATTCCGCGAGAATGGGCAATGCATATTAATGGTTGCCGTTTATATTTCGCCTGGGAAATCTATGAAACAGATACAAGAATTTTTATTCGAAAATTTGATGATTTATACAAAAAAAGGTTCTGAAATACTCGATAAAAGATTTGGCAAAAAATATCATAATATAACGATGATTTTAAGTGGAGACTTCAATATTAACTTTGCTGATGATAAAAATCTACCACTAATGGAGATTCTAAATGAAACACTTAATTTAAATATGTCCAATGATCGAAAACTCAGTACTACAAAATATAAAACGACGATCGATGTAGTTTTCACGCGATACTTAGATAAATTTGAATCAAACATTTTCCTTTCTTACTTTAGTTACCATAAGCCTATTGTATCTTTTTGAGAACCAAATGAAATAATTGGAAGTACAAAAAGTTTAAGTATTGTTGAAATTAATGATGTCAATGATGCAAACAATTGAAATAATGTTAAAAATCAAGTAAGTAAATCAATTACTCTCCATAAGTAATATGATTGTATATTTATTGTTATTTCAATTGAATTGTATTTATATTTTGTCATGATCTTGTGCAGCCGATAATATAGTTGAATAATAAAAAACCATATAAACATGCATATAATTGTTGCTCGGAGTGTCAATAGAATGGGAAAACCAGATTGAAGTTGATAATTTTAATTCAAACATTATGAAATTTTAAATTTTAATACTAAAAGTTCTAAGTTTTCACTTTTATTGGCAGTCTCTAAAACTGCCAATTTCTTTTTTTTTTTTGAGTGAGTTTATTACTTGGATTGCTGCCCTGGTCCGTCTCATTGATAAGACATCCTTTCTGTGTGAAAATTTTAAGAACTGTACCAACCTGGGGCCAAAGCACCCCAGTGAATTGGACGTTTTCAGGGGGAAGGTGTTGTAACGTCTTTGCTGGAATCGTCCAAATCTCAAGTGTGATTGTGAAAGCAAACTTTAAGAACTTGGAACGAGTCGAGCGAGTGAGCGGGATGCGCGCGCTGTAGCAATTTGGTAGAAAATAGGAAATAGTTTTTTGATGTGTAACATCTTTACTCTCGGTTGCTGGATATTTGTTGGAGTGATTTCTTGAAAAGGGACGGAAATAAGTAACAGGAAATCGGAGGAAGCGCGCGCTTTTCGATTTGACCAATTCAGAGTCTTGTGGTGTCTCTTCGCTAGCCTCGTCTCTGGGTCCAACTTTAGTAACAATTAAGACGCCCGCCTGCCGCACATACCAGCAAGTCTTATTAGACGTCATCCAGAATAAACTTGTGATTCTTATGCTCAATTGTTAAATTCTCAAGGCTCGTTGTGTGTGAAATCTGAGGATATATTTATATATGTGTAAACTATATATTAACAATTATATTTCCTGTTAAGCGTCTGACAAAGCTCATCATTCTTTAAAAAAAATAGGAGTAAGTAACATGGAATTATTTGAATAAAAAATATTTAAGTGCTTATCATTTTCATACTTTGAGGTTAATTCCTGCACTGTCAATATAATATTTTTAATTGTGATTAAAAAAGATTTCTCGATTATAAAAAACTAACTAATTAAGTAAACGGGTATTTTTGATTTTCTCTAATATTTCTAATTTTTAAGCATGCGCTTGACGGTGTCCTCTTCGCTACCCTTGTCTGGGGGTCCAACTGTAGTAGCAATTAAGACGCCCGCCTACCTCACATACCAGCAAGTCTTGTCATTTTGATGGTCGCATACGTTTCTCCGAATCAAACAGTTAAAAAAATTAAAGATTTCCTGCATCTTGTACTTTTACCATACATCGAAGGCGGTTCTGCTTAAAAAAAAAACTACCACTCGCCTCCCATGATTTTGAGTGGTGATTTTAACGTTAACTTCAGTTTGCCAGAAACTGAGCCGCTTATAGCTTTTCTGAAAGATGAACTCAAGCTCGAAATGAACACTAATCGAAATGTTTCCATAACTAACAGTGGTACTGTTATTGACGCCGTTTTTCAATGATTTTTAAATACTTTGAAATCACAAGTATATGTGTCATACTTTAGTTTTCATAAATCTATTGTCTCCGCTCTTCCCGAAATTGAACAGTAATAAATATTTTTGGTAAAAAGCTGCATTACTCTTTGTGTTAATTAAATAAAATTTTCATTAAAGATATAATTATTCGATAGAAAATTATTTCCAGTCATAACAGATTCAATTCTTTCAGGAATAAATTCACTATTGCGTATTTACCATGATAACAAGTCAGATGTTACACATCATATGCGACTATTGTAAGACTCGCTTCTTTTTTAAAAATTTTGTTTTGTTTTTTTGTTTTGGAAAAAAGTATTTTGAAGGAAAAAAAACATAAAACTTTTTTGGCTGTGAAGATTTTTTTTGACACTACCTTTGTACGCTACGTCACTGTATATATAACTTTTCCCCAATTCCTGATCAATACTTAACTGCGTACAAACTTTGCTTGCATTTCAAAATCAAAAAATTTTTAGATGATGTAAAAGCTTATATATCTATATCAAACGAACTGTGGTTTAAAAAAAAGACGAATTCCATTTTTGTGTTTAAAATTTAATTTATGAAGAACTTGTAAAATTAAAATTTATTGCAAAAATTGTAAGAATTAATTACGCATACACAAAAAACATGAATCTAATGTAACTCACAAGCAACCAGAAACCATGATAGTTTTAGGCGCTCGCATTCAAAATATTTTAATTCGACTATGTTATACAAAATTGAAGTGTTTAAGCTTTATTTAAAGACAAAACTGAGAGTAAGAATAATTTGGATTTAGAAACAAACATTAGATGTTATGAGAAAAAAAGCACTAAATTTAACTCGCAAGAATTCTCTCTATAAGACTTTTTCTCGCACTTCAAAAAATGCCTCCTTTAATTTGTTTACCGTAACAATAATAGTACTTATTTCTCTATATGAGCTTTATAACTGGGATTTCTTTCTCTGGTTCCCGAGAAATCAAAAGATTTCCATTCTTTTTTATATTACCGGGTGACAACACGAGACTGAAATAATCTGAGGTTGCTAATTTTGTCTTGACTATGTATTTCGAACTCCAATATAAATTTTATCTGTCCTCACTGATGCAATTTTTCAATCATCCACCCCAATTTCTTAGAAAGTGAAATGTCCATTCGAGCCCCTAACAGGGTAAGAGTTTAATAACAGAAATAGTATATATATGCATACGTAGGTTGGTGGAGAATTTTGCAGCTTATAACTGGAAAGTGTAAATACTTGAAATACTGATCAGCTCCTGCCTGTCTGTCAAACATCGCTTTATTAACTAAAAATATTTAGTTTGTAAGGGAACATTATTTCGTAGTCTACAGCACGACTATTTTGATGGAATTCTGATATCATAATTTACATTGATATTATGAGTTCTTTTTTCTCGAAACTGTTTTATATTTATTAATGAATCACGTCTTTTCTACGGAAGGGAAGGGGTAACAGGTTTCTATTCGGGCTTCCACTGATCATCTTGGGCAAAATACTCTTTTTAACTGTGATTTTAGTTGAAAACCGCTTTCCGTAGAGATTACTTGATTTTATGTAAGGAAAGCTTCTATTTAAGTGCTAGTCTTGGAGTAGGAGGGGTGTTGTTGGTTGAAAATTGAGAATAAGAAGAAACATAATGTGAGTGACCGTGGTCGTACTTAGTATTGTTAATC
>BMAO01014669.1:0-32051 GCA_019973975.1 Trichonephila clavata | reverse complement strand
TACAAGCTTTATTAACTTACAATGTATGTATGTATGTATGTATGTATGTAATTTGTTCGGGTGGAATCTTGCAACTCAATTTTGAAGCTGATATCTTCACCCTATTGAGCTGAAATTTTGTACATACGTTTAGTTTGGATGACAATGCATGTTTTGACCATTTATATTCCGATATTGCAATTAATTAAAAAGATATTAATTAAAAACATTTAACTAGTTTTGGGTGCCTCCTTTGATATATCTGCATTGTTGTGTGTGTAATAATGTTATTTTTACAACAATGACAAAAGTTGGCGTCGAAAATCAGTTTTCAGTCAAATTAAAATTTCATAACGTTGCGCTATTCACTGTATTTATTAACTGTGTCTAAAAAATAATTACATTTCTACAACGTAAAAATAATCTAATTTCTGCAACGTATGCAATTTTTTTACAAATTATATTTATTTTCTTGGATTTAAATTCAAAACAAAAAAGTCGAGCTATTTTTCAAGTAGATTGGTACATTGTATACCTTTCTCAACGCTGCCAAGTTAAACTGAGATGGAGAATTGTAGAAATTCTTTAAAAAAATTTATCTAACTTTAATCTATGAAACTCAGACAAAAATAATTACAGAATCGGAAGAATCATTTTTTTTTATATATCTTACCCATCAAAAAGGAATCCGCTAAGAAAACAATAAGAGAAAAATATTATCCGGAAATGCAATGTATTTTCAATTAAAAAATAATTTTATATTAAAAAAATGAATTTTTTAAAGTAATTTTCTTATTTTAAGCCTACAAGTAATTTAAATATACCTCATTTTATCACCAGTAATCTAAACACACACTATGACATGCGTCCTTAAATTTAATTACAAATAGTATCTGTGAATTTTATTTGAGTTTTTTTTTGTTTGAAAAATTACGGCAATTTTGTTTCTCTAGATGAGTTAGGTACATTATAAAACCAGCTCATGGTTATTGATATCCATAAAATGTGCCAAAAGAGAATAATTTGCAAATAAGGAGATTTTAAAAATAAGGAGAGAAAAAAAATTGAATCTGAGAGGAAAAATTTCGTTAAATAGGAAATGCACTTCGCTATTTGGAGTTATTTTACGAAGAAAAGAGTAATATGTGCTTGGGTCCAGGAAAAAGTTCTTAAAATAAAGAAATTCCCAAAATAGAGGTTCGTTACATGGAGGTTTGACTGTATAAAAATAATACGATGGTTAATTATTTTTTCAAAATCAAGTTTCTAAAGATGACCTGAGCAATTAAAAAAATAGATTCTTACTTAGAAGATATCCAATGTCCAGCAAAATATTATCATTAGTTGAGAAAACTTTCATTTTTGATTACAACATGCGTTTTGAATTTTAAGCATTTTATTGATTAATACAAATATTTAAATGCCTTTTGAAGTTTTTTAATAAATAACTAGATTTTTCTTCTAATACGTTAGAGAAATATATCCCTTACCTTAAAAATATTTCAAATAAATAATATATTCTTTAAGATTTTTCAAAAAATAGTCAAAATTTTAATTAAACATTTAATAACTTCGTCATTTATTAAGATAATTTCACGAAACCTTTTTTCCGTGTGTAGAACAATATTATCCAAAATCTGCACGAAGATTGACAAAATTACGGATTTAAAAAAAATTGTGTTTTTCGTCTAATACCCTTTTTGCGAGAATTGATTCAGCTAAATCAGGGATGGTGAACCAGCGTTGAATGAGTTAAACAGGCTGAGAAACCTGTCCAGCGATAACTAAAAAGCAAAAAATAAATTAAAAATAAAAAAACTTTTTTAAGAACAAGCTTTTATTTAAACGCTCTAAAAAGAATAAAATAAACTTTTCCTTCAAAACTTATTTTACTGTCAACTTATAACGTCATTATACGATTTATATGATACAAAAGCTTGTCGCGAGATTTACCTGTGTAGATAAACAAGTAAAATAAATAACTTGACCTGATTGATTTTAATTTGCAAAAATTCAAACTAAGTAAATACGAGTACTTAAATCTCGCGACAAGCTTTTATATCATATAAATTGTATAATGACGTTATAAGTTGACAGTAAAATAAGTTTTGAAGGAAAAGTTTATTTTATTCTTTTTAGAGCGTTTAAATAAAAGCTTGTTCTTAAAAAAGTTTTTTTTATTTTTAATTTATTTTTATTCTTATATTAAGCATTATTTTTAACTTTATAGTTCGATTAACTATAAAAATGTCTTTTTGTATCTATAACGTGTTTTAGTATATAACTGTTTAAATATATAACGTGTTTTAGTTTTTAAAACTATAATTTATCAAAATTGTTGTTTTTCTTCAACAATTAGTTTACGCCACAACGGCCGCCAATTCTGAAGAATCCTCTTATGCCTGCTACTTTGATGACGAGAGGAATACTTACCTCGGAGACTCTTACTCTGTTCACTGGATGGAAGATTCTGATCGGGTATTACTTATCATTATACCCTCTACTCGTTAAAAGAATTTTTCTACTCAATCTATGTGATTTCTGACTTGCCCAAAATACATGGAAAGAGCTTTAAGCACAGTAGAATCTCCCAAATGAACTACTTAAGAGAGAGAGTTTTGTATAACTAGTTAATACTTATAAAATTATTTTCTTAAAACAATTAGTTACTTAAAATATTTTAATTCGCATTGAAACATAAAGCAAAGAACAAGACAAATGGGTTTGGTGTTAAATCGTTAATAGAGAAGGAGAAAATGAATTTTAAAAACAATTTTTTCCGCAAAAAATATTCCAATTATTTTTTTACTCATTAACTTTTTATATATATCATTAAAATAATCCAAAAACTACGAATGTAGTTTCTTTTTTTTTAAATGTTGTTTTAAAGTTTTGTGGCATTTAAGAAACATTTGAGCAGCACAAGAAGTATTTTAAATATAAAAATAACTTCTTTTGACAAAAATGAAGGTTATGAAAACGAAAAGTCATCGAAAATTTCTCATGTTCATTAATATACAAAAGACATCAGATGACTTTAAAATCTTGTGATTTTATTTATTTTTCAGCTCATGAGAGATAATTGCATATATTTTAAAGCAAAATTTCGGTTTCGTACATTTGCTCTTTTTTTTTTTTTTGTATATATATGTCCCGTTTCTTTTTAAACATAAATAAAAAATATTCTAATTTCGTTGCTGTTCGTGTTGTTGATTTAGAATATTTAGATTGTTTTCCTTTCAAACTGTTAAATTAAGAAATGGTTACGTAAGAAAAAAGTATCGGTATTAGCAAACTGAAAGGAAAAAAAATTTGATCAAATCCCCCTTTACAACTGGAAGAATATGAAAGCAAAACTACCATCGGCATTGTAGTGCTCGTTGGCGAAACATTATGTAGTCAGTGTAATTAATAACATACAAATAACAAAATTCCATACGTGTTTTTGCGACATATTTTTATAACTGTACACACTTTAACTTTTATCTTCTTATTATAATGGTTAATTTGTACTGGGAATACCATATTTTATTTCTTATTCTATCTTTTAGGAAGTGCTAACTACAGAAACTCTTCAAAAGCAATACAAGATTGTTAAGAAGGAAACAACAGATAGTCACGTGCAGGAGTTCGGCGATATGGTAATAAGTTTAAAAAAATAATATTTAAAAAAAATGAGCTATTTTAAAATATAAATTTAAAACACCTAAAATCTACCCTAAAATCACCGACTACCCTAAAATCAAATTATTTACTCATTACTGTTAAACTGCTTTTCTTTCTATACAACAATGAAAAATGTCTAGTTAATTATAAGTTACTCTAAATTTAGTTTACAACAAGAATTTAAAAAAAGCAAAATTTTCTATTGAAAAAAATCATTCATTATAAATGCCTTTTTTAATACGTTAAAAAACTATTAATCAGACTGATAGATTTCAAATGTAAGAGGACAATTACTATTCTTCAGTAAATTGATAATTATCATTTCAGTAATCGAATTCATTTTTATTATTTAATTAGAATGTTTATATAAAAGCATAAATGTGCATCAAATAAACAAATACATTAAGTTCAGAAAAACTTAACGCAATTTCGATAAACAAAAACCAAACTTTTAACTATTTCTACGCATCATAAAGCAAGTTTTTTTTTTCAAAAAAGTAAATTAAACTTTCAGTTTATATCTTAGATCAAAAATTAAGCTTTTACATTTATGTTTAAAACTTAAAGACGTAGGAGATGAAACAGTTTTCTCGGAAGACATAATATATTTACACAAGGAAAATATTTTAAATCTATTTGTAAAAATTAATCCTTTAAATTAATTTTTTTTTACAATTGTAGCTTAGTTTTTAATGGAAGAAAAAGGAAATGAATACTTTTTTTCTTCTTTTCAATGTCGTATACAAGAAAAGTAATTTCAGTTAAAATTCAAATGCAATCCTTTTCAATAAGTACGAAGAAAAACCAAATCCATTTAAAATTATACATTTTCGTGTATTTTAAAATGTACTTCAAAATGTTATTTAACTCAAAACTATACTTGGAGAGCTATTTACACTTCCTTAAAGAACGATAAAATATACGGAAAGTATATTATAAATGAAAAGAATAAAAAAGAGAAATACTAAAGATAAGGCACCGGACTGCCCTAAAATCATGAGTTTTGTCAATTGACATTTTTTATGATTTTATTTTATAGGTCATCTTATTAGCTTTATAAAAACACCAAGCTCTTTAATTTCCATTCACTAGAACAAAAACTACAACTGGTAATAAAAGCAGATTCCACGCATTTAAACAAGATGTCAAGCTCTGAAATGCATTTTACTCCAAATATGTTTTTTTAGAAAAAGGTCAAACGGGGACAGAGATTGCTGAAAAAGTTTTGAAAATAATTAACTGAAATTTTTTGTGTATTCTGTATAATAGTAAAAGAGTTTTAATCTTCAAAAGTATTAATGACTGATAAATGACAAAATTTACAGTCCCTTATGTGAATAAAATCTCTGTAAGCAATCACTTTTTAAGCAATTTCATATAATAAGTAAGATAAAGTGCTCTAGTTTTGAAAGAATTAAAATATCTCTTTTCCTGGAGGTCATTTAAAAAAGAAATAGCAAATTAACACATCAAAATTGAAAAATTGAGAGTTTCATTATAAACTTTTTGTACAGAGCGGGCCCCATTTACGTAATTTTTTGTAAATTTTTACCATTTTTTCCCGAATTTAAAAGTAATATTTTTTCCCCCTTAATTTCAGCATTTTTTTTTCTTGAAATGTGCTAAATAAATCTAAAAACACAAAAAGAATCCCTACATCTTCACCTTAAAAAAAAGTTGTCGCAAATAGATGGATTGCCGCCCATCCGGTATAGTGGTCAGTGAAGCTGACTGCGGTGCCGTAGGGACTGGGTTCGAATCCCGGAGAAGGCATGGATGTTTGTGTTGTAATCCTTTCTCTTCTGTCTGTGTTGTATGCCCCCGTGTTATACATTGCGTGGTGCACGGGGTTTATAAATGTTAAAAAAAATAGATGGATTCCTTAGGAAATAATTTTGATGTATGTTTTTCTAGGGAAAAAAACATGTCAATTTAAAAAAAAAACTTGCAAAGCTATCGCCAAATAATTGCAAGGAAAAAATTATGCTTACATTCAGCAAATAATCAGCAAAACTGTTCTTTGATGCACGGTAAAATGATTGTTCTGCGGTAAAAATTGACATGAAAAGCACTTTGAAAAAGATAAAGAGAAGAAAAAAATAACAAATTATTTTAAACAGGAAATCCGTACCTATGCTAAAAGCACCATTTATAAGTAAGATTTGTTGACTAAAAGCTGTATACAGAATTCTCTATAAAATAACTACCTTAACCTTTTTTTTCCTGCAATCACGTACAAAAAATTGTTTGTCAAATAAAATTTGAATTCTGGGATATTTAGGTTACTCTTAGCAGGTCAAACATAAACTGAGCTTGACTTTTCACAATAAAAGTACAAAATGACACACAGACCAATCAGAGCATCTAATAAATATTAAGATGAATTCACATACACAATTATTTAAAACGATGTTCAGTGGTTTGATACAATTACTTTTTTTTTCTCTGCAGAGCATTGCCCAATTGCATGTGAGTGAATTCCAAGGAAGAAAAGATTCTAAGCCTGTTTTTGTGCCTAAAGTGGAGGTAAGTGATGAAACAGAATACCCCATCCTTTCAATAATTTTGAAACTGTGATTATTTCTTTGTGTAAGTTCAAAATTGATTTTCTGTATGGTATTCATAAAGAAAAAGGTAAAAGCTAATTTATTTCGAAATGCAGATAACAACGGAAGTGTAAAACACGTTTTTCATCTCCTAATTGCAGAAGGATTCCGTTCGCAGCCGCGATGTGCACATTGAAATAGTCAAGAGGAAATTGATGAAGTCAAACTCAGAAGAGGAACGATCAGTGCTGAAGAAAAAATTGAACAAAATGACTAGGGTAAGTACGATATAATGTATTTGAACTCGTACAAGTTTTGTGCTAGAAATATTTTTAAAATATTGGACGCTTAATTTTTAAAGAGGAACTTGAATTACATTGAAGGGGGGAATAATTAATAAATCGTTGTAAAGCTGATGATACTGGGTGAACCCAAAGTCTTGGCCTGATTATAAAAAATCATTACAAAGTAACTGTTTAACAAAACGATGTAACTTTTGTATCATTGGATAGATCAGCTTTAGTAGTGTGTGTGTGTGTGTGTGTGTGTGTGTGTGTGTGTGGTGTGTGGTGTGTGTGTGTGTGTGTGTGTGTGTGTGTGTGTGTGTGTGTGTGTGTGTGTGTGTGCTATACTCGTATTAATTAACCGTTATTTATAAATACTGAACATTTATCAAACCAAAATATTTAATCCCCCCCCAAAAGAAATATTCTACCTCGTAATCGAACATATTCACTTCACTTCTTATAAACAGGGAATGTAAATTTTCATATCATTGTACAATGTTTAATTTATATTATCATGTTTCAATATATTATCTTAAAATGTACTGAATTTTATAATTTTACAAAATACTTTTTTAACTTTTCACTTCTAGAACCGAGAATTCCTTTCCGAAAAAGTGAGAGAAATTATTACAGAAATTTTCCACAGCCAAACTGAATTGATAGAAGTCGTCGAAACCCGATACAAACTGAGAAATTTCGAATGTTACGATGAAGTGCGGGCTTTCTTCAACGAAGAATGCTTCCGTCTTTCTAAGGTATTTAACTGATTTTGAGTACTCAGCTTTTTATAAAATTATTTAAAAAACAGGAAACTTAATTCAAGTTGAACATTACAAGTAAAATTATAAAAAATTCATGTGTAACCTCAAACTGTTATTGATGACGTAATTTTAAGTTAAAAACATTTGAGTATTCTTAAATCAGCGTGTTTTAAAAATTGTTATCAAATTATCCGTTTAATTTAGAATTTATACATCTAAAAACCGCAAAAATTTAAAAATATACAAATTCAAATAACATTAATATATATAACTTTAATTATACATAAATATTTGTACCTTTTTTTATAGTACAGTAGAACGTCGTTTATCCAAACGTTTATTATCCGGAGCGTCAAATATCCGGACCAAGTGTAATGCTCATCATTTGTTTCGCGTGAGGCCAAAACGTGAGGGAAAAACCCAAGATGAGGAATATTTGGGAATTTCACAGTTGTGTGTGATTTAATAAACATCTGCGCGGAGTATTAGATCAGTTTGTTTCCAAGTGAGGTGGTGTATAAGTGCTCTTTTGTTGAGTTTTGTTGATGTAGAAACCTGGATGGCATGCAATGCAGAAGACAATGAAATTCAAATGCTAAATGATGACGAGATTGGGACTTCCGTGCAAGAAAAATCCGACCCTGTCGACGATGAAACAAATGAAGACGAGGACAACAACAACGAAAATAGCAAGGATCCATCAAATGCTGACGCGTTTTTTGTGTTAGAGACAGTTATGGAGTGGTACGAACAACCATCAGAGTGCTGTCCTACTCAACTGCTGCTCAAGAGAATCAGAAACCTTGCAGTGAAAACACGAAGGTGTAGAATGGTACAGCAAAAAATAGGTGATTATTTTGCTCAATAAAGGTTGTGTGACATTTTGTGCCTATTTTGCTTTTTCTTCAACCACGTTTCCCACATATGAGGATTTTCACTATTCGTATAGTGTCCGGTTTCATATACTGCATGGATCACATTCGGTGTTCGGTTATCTGAACAATCGCGTATCCGAACGGTATCCGGTCCCAATTGATTAGGATAAACGGCGCTCTACTGTATATACAATTAGAATAACAATAACTGCTAATAAAGCTATTTTCAATGTTTGAAAAACGATTTCTGAAAGTTTAAATGTTTCATAGCTGCTGATGCGCTACTTTTTTTTTACAAAATTCATTAATAGCGTTCAATATATAAAATATTCACAAATCATGCTTGCATTTCCCAATTTATCTCTTAAGTTAGTGATTAGAAGAAAAAAAACTTTAGTTGTGAGCAAAAATAAAAATAAAAATACATTTTTTTAGCCGATTATATGATTTATTAAAAACACAATAAAGACCGGTAAATAATATAATTGGAAAATTAATTGATGCTAAAGCAAAACAAACCAAGCTGTGTCTTATGGACTCTATTCATCTAACGTCATAATCACATGATGATACGCTTAACAAATTCCCACGTGTTTGATTCGACCGTGGATTTTGGCGGCATTTTCGGATTTGTATCTACTATCATGTAACAAAATGAAAAAAATTCCTTTGTTTCTTTTTACTTAAAAAAAATACAATTTTTATTTTTATGCATTGCTGGTAGCTTTATAAATAATTTTTTTTTTTTTAGTTTTACATTAATATTTCTTTATTTTATTGCAAAATTGCAAATTCTCCTAACACCTATCGCTAAATTATGTTGCTTGGCTGACGATTCCGGTTTCCAAAAATACCCATCGTTAAATTAAGTTGCTTGCCGATCGATTTAGGTCGCCAAAAATATTACATTGCCAAACCCTGTCTCCTGTTCTACTCTTTAACACTTAATTTTTTTAAGTATAAAGAATTTTGTTCAATTGAACGATCCATAATTTTTGAAACACAATGTAGCCAGCAAACTAATTACTAAGCCTAAAAGTATACAAAAACACAAGACACGAGGCCAAAGAACAAGCGAAATCGACGACAAAGAACAAGCAAACACGAAGCAAAATCGACGATTAGCACACAACCACCAGTGTAATACGATTAGCTATTATTGTTTATTTGATAATCACGTGTCAATCGTTAAACGATCATAATGCCCTCTGGAGATGAATCGGCCCCATTGTGTATTTCTTATTACAGTAGAACGTCGTTTATCCGAATCAATTGGGACCGGACACCGTTCGGATACGCGATTGTTCGGATAACCGAAAACCGAATGCGATCCATGCAGTATATGATACTGGACACTATACAAATATTGAAAATCGTCACATACGAGAAACGTGCTTGAAGAGAAAGCAAAATAGGTGCAAAATGTCGCAGTTTTACCTTGATTGTGGAAAATAATCACTTATTTTTCTCTGTACCATTGTACAACTTCGTTTTTTCAATGCAAGGTCTCGGATTCTCTTCAGCAGCAGTAGTTGAGTAGGACAGCACTCTGATTGTTGTTCGTACCATTCCATAGCTGTCTCTAATGATGAAAAAGCGTCAACATTTGCTACTTCCGTAGTTCCGTTGTTGTTGTCCTCGTCTTCATCCGTTTCATCGTCGACACGGACGGATTCTTCTTGCACGGAAGTCGCAATCTCGTCATCATTTAGCATTTGAAATCCACAGTCTTCTGCATTGCATGCCATCCAGGTTTCTACATCAACAAAACTTAACTTTAGAGCACGTATACACCACCTGACTTGGAAACCAACTGACCTAATATTCCGTGCAGATGTTTACCAAATCACACAGCTGAAATTCCCCAAATATCCCTCACCTTGGGTTTTCCCGTCACTTTAGACCTCACAGGAAACAAATGTGGAGCATTGCACTGTTCGAAAACGGATCCGGACTTTTGTTCGGATATTTGATGCTCCGGATAATAAACGTTCGGATAAACGACGTTCTACTGTATTTTCAATTCTTTAAACTTAAATACGTAAACAAATATAAGCATCTTTCAATAATTTTACTCATATTTATTAAGACAGGTTACATTCTTTTGTATACATAAAAAATTTTAAAACTTATTACTCTACGTACTTATAACTATACATTCCATAGGCAAAAAAGTCAAATAGAATTTCTAAGCAATCTATATAGTTCAACCGTCACTACTTTAATCAAGATTGAGAGGTGCAAACAAAAGCATGCATAAATTTTTTATCGTATTACTTGACTTTTTTTTGTTTTTTTGTTTTTGTAATAAGCTTTGCAGTGTTATTATACCGGAAAAGTTAAGTTTTTTCCCGAAAAAAATAGTATATAGTTCTGAGCTTTCTCATAATTGCCCAGAAATAAGTTATAAAAGACAGTTTTTCTTTAAAAAATACATACAATAAAATATTTTTAAAAAATTATTCTTTGCTGAAATTTAAATATTTTTAGATTCTAAAAATAAACTCTCTTTTTTTTTAACTGAAAAAAATACTTTAGAATTTTAAATAGAGTTTTATAATCGACACTTTCTTCTGCAATGGCTCGACAGCCCGGGTGGGCCCTGGTCTTCTCCAGGCATCTCTACTCTTCGCAACTGTTTTCCAGTTTTTGACCTTTAAAATATTTAGGTCTTTTTTGACACAGTCAATCCATCTTAACGGGGATCTGCCCCGTGGTCTGTTTCCATGAGGTTTGTCAGATATATTTTCTTGGTGCAACGATCTTCATTCATTCTAGCCAGATGACTAGCCCATTTAAGTCTCTGTAATTTGACAAATTTCACAATATCAAGTTGTTTATAAATTTTGTAGAGTTCAAAGCTAGATCTTCTTCTCCGTGATCTATTCACTTGGATCCCACCAAGAATGCAGCGTAAGATCTTTCTCTCAAAAATTCCCAAAGCTTCCTCTTCACGCAAAGTCAATGGCCAAGTCTGATGCATAAGTCAGGACATATCTTATAAAACTTTTGTAAAGAAGCAATTTAGTTCTTAATTTGAGAACATTGTATTTTTAATAGCTCTTCAAAGCGTAAAAACATCTATTTGCAGCAAATCGACACCTTACTGAGGTAAATTAAGTCAATGAAGTCCACAAATAGTTTCAAGAAACGCCACTATCCTTTTCAAAATAAAATATTTTACAAAAACATAAGTCTTGCAATCCGTATGAAAAGAAAATTTTCCTTTGAAAGCTCTGTTCTACTTATACACTCAATGGTGCCCACAGAGTGGAGTTAAGGGGTTCAAATCCCTACCATATACACCAAGAGATTTTTCGCATGGTAATTAAATTTCGGTGTTTTATTCTAAGAATTTTGTAAAATATGAATCCCACCCATAAAAGTAGTATGCGTACGCTACTGCAAACAAAGCAGATCAAAGAACAAAGAAACAAAATTTACCGATAAAAATCAATAAATCATCTTAGAAAAGATATCTAATAAAAAAGCATTTTTGTGGGTAAAATTAATTATCAGAACAAATAATTGAAAAGGAAATAAGTTGACAAAATTACGACATAGTCCATTTTAAAACAAATGGAATGATCCAAGGAAATTTCAAAATTATATAAAAACACAGCGGCCTATCGTAGAAGGGGTAAATATTGCTAGGGTTTCTATATTTTACACAAGTCTAAAAATATATATAAACAAACGCGTTACTGTTGCGAGAAAAACTTCCAGCAAACATTGGGCTGTTTAAACATTATCAATGGAAAAGTTAATGACATTTCCTGACATTAAAATCAGTATCTTTTTTAATTGGCAAATGACTTTTAGTTCATTTTAATTAAATTTTATACATTTGCGTTTTAAAAAATTATTATATGAACTAAATGAAATTTGAGCATTCATACTTTAAATGTGTTAAAATCAACTTATTGTTTTTCATAATTAAAGAAGTATCTAAAGCTGTGATAAATCTTAATTTTACAGAATGAATTTGCTCTCGACGTTATGTATATTTTGGTGAATCTTTGTGAAAAACAAATATCTCCTGAAGAAATAAAGGGAGCGATGGAAAGAGTTTGTGTTCATCCTCCAGTTTACGGCATTGTTTAAGTTTCTTCTCTAAAAATTTCAAGGATTTCATCGAAAGAAAGTTAGTGTGTCATCTGATTTTAATCATTACCTTTACGATAAACTCATAAAGCTGTTTATTATATGTTTTTGTCTTATGTTTTGTTTCGTTTTTAAATAAATAATTTTTCAAAGGTGCTTTTATTTCATCTTTTTACACAAATTTCGATAGGGAACATACATTTGTTTAAAACTTATTAATTATTATTTATCATGAGCGTAATTTTGTATATCGATAATGAAAAGCCTGACATTTTTCATTTCCTAAGGCTGTTTTAGTCAAATGTACGAGAGCCTTAAATAAATGCGAAGTACATTTTCAGACAGAAAAATCACTCAGTCGCCCATCCGATATAGTGTTAGCGCCGTTGACTGCTGTGCTTAGGCCCTGGGTTCGAATCCCGGAGAAGACATGAATGTTTGTAAATGTATAGTGCCTTTGCGGCATGGAGGGGGGGTACTCTAAATAGCCGTCGATCCTAAGTCCTCTTGTGAGGTTGGTGGAAGGAAAAGAGAGGTGGACACTAGGGTGTTCTCCCTCAAAATTGTGGTGGAACCGAGTAAAATCGTACCGTCACATGCATGGGGCTCAAATCTAACGCTAGCAACAGGCGTAAGAATCTAGCCCCTTGCCGCGATGAATTTCGTGGACCTTGATCTGATGTTACTGTCGAACTGAAAATTGGGATGGAATCGAGCCAATTCGTATTGTCACCTATATGTTGCTCAAAGCTACGGCTAACGACAGGCGTACTACTAGCCCCTCAGACAGGTGGCATTAGGAACAACAATAAAATCACTCAATTTTCAGGAAAATCTGCAATATTGTAATACATACTTCTGTTCATAACACAGCAATTTTAAAATTTCAAAATATTTCATAAATAATTATTTTTCTACAATTATTATAGTCAAACGAAGACGACATCTTATTTCCCCCATTCCCACCCGATTGAATCTAAGATCAGATTATAGCCCACGAAGTTCATTGTGGCTAGGGTGGCCGCGGTAGCCAAGTGGTCTAGGCATCGGATCGTGGCTAGCGTGTCATGAGTTCGATCCCAGTACCACTGAAGACCCGCCGTATAGGGAAGAGATGCACGTTAAATCTGTCGAGAGCTCAAACGTCCTCCTGTTGGTGTGGTGTGGTAGTTAGGAGAGGGGGTGCCAGCTCAGGTGTCGTCCGCGTCACTTGACCATGGTTCAAAATTACGTGGACCGTCCCCAAAAGCCCTCGTGTAGCTGAACAGTGGGACGTTAATATTCACTCACTCATTGTGGCTAGGAAGCTAGATAACGTCTGTCATTTGGCTGCAGCTTTGAGCACCATGCAGTTGTAGACCCAATTTTGCTACATTCCACCCCAATTTTAAGGGAGAGCACTGGGGTCTCCCACCCCTTTTCCACTATCACCAAACTCTCGAAAGAACTTTCGGCTGTTAAATACATACGTGAACCTATAATTGTTCTGTCACATCCAACGAATTTTTTTCCTGTGATTCTAAGCCACGCCCGATTTTTAGTAGTATTAATATTGGGGGAAAAGTGCGGTTTAGATTCGAGTAAATACGGTATATGTTTAATTTCTCCATAGACTTAAAAATCTTCTCACAAACCTCCGATTGGCGCCAGTTAGTCCACAGAATATAGTTCCCCCTAACATTCTCATGCAAATGATTAAAAACGTAGGATTCAATAACGAATCCATTTTGCGGAGACAGTCCCAATCCATTAATTAATTCAAAAATTCTATTGAATTATATCCATTATATGAATAAAAAAGGTATCCTTAATTCTTCATTCTGGGTAGGGCACATTTCTCTGTGCCTCTCCCCCGTTCAATCCATCCACTCTGCGATCGATAACGCATTATCACCCCTGATCGATGACCAATGTAAATTCCGAATTTATCGTAATTACTACATAAAACTATGCGCATTTCATTATCCGTGGAAGAACATCGGATTCAAAGACCTCTTCCATAATAGATCCATCCCAGCTTTTTGTGCACCCCATTGTCCTTGAACTCTTTAAGACGCGACACACGGCCTGCGACAAAGGACATTATGTGCACCTGATGAAAAATTATCGCAGAAGTATTCAGCGCCACGCATATATCCATACGAAATGAATGGGGATTTTATAAATTACACATTACACACACCGCGCCAAGACATGGGCAGCAAGATAGCCGAACACGCAAACCTGTTCCACGATGCTATCGAGGAATATTAAAACTTGCCACTCCTTCGATCACTTGGCGTATAATCACTATGCCGGTCTGGATGCGTGTGCCGAGAAGATGGGAGACGAGCAGCATGAGAATTAAAGTTGGATGCAATATGTGAATGAAAGAGATTCATTTGGTGAATTCGCCATGAAAGCTTAAAAGAAAAAAAGTCCGTTATACGAGGGAGGGGGGGGGGAAGGATTCGGATTCCTTTTTAAATTTATTATGTGTTGGATGGCAGCAAAAGTATGTTTGAAAGAAAATCTTCACAGCTCTCAGCGAAAAAATAAAGATTTAAAATCTGGTGTATAGGCCAGTGATTCTCTCAATCCCTATGCCGCGGCACTTTAGTTTGCCGTCAATTTTTTTTTTTTTTTTTTACTTATTAATTATACTCTGATAAAAAAATATCCTGTAATAGAAAAAAACTAAGGGTGTGTTGTAGTGTATTTCCTACTAGGATACATACAAAAGACGAGCGATAGATGAACAGAAACATATAAAACAAACACGGAAAAATATAGATATTTTATTACAAGAAACAGAAGAAGTGCGCTGCTTTCCATTCGAGGCGAAAGTCCAACTGCTTTTCCCTAAGATACATCCATGCCTTATTCGGATTCGAACCCGAGCCCACTCAATTACAAGCCGAGTGTTATAACCACCATATTAGGTGGAGTGACAACTTAACTTATTTCGTAGATGGATGGATATAAAAAAAATTTGATTGGATTCTAAATCCATTTGCGATAACGGATACATCTGTGTATGAATCAACTTTGGATGGAGGAAAAACTAATTTCGCTTTGTAATAATCGAAATTTAATTTCAAAACATTCGAAAGAGTATTCGTTTTGAATTAAATTAGAGGCGATTATCTCATAATAGCCTAAATAAACTGTAAAAATATTATCACAATTTTTCTACATCTTATTTGAGTGAATTCAAATTTTCAGAGCATTAACAAACATAAAAATGAAAAAAAGATCGAGACTTTTAAATGAAGATGAAGAAACGAGAGTGGCATTATAGTTTTTAAGATCAAATATAAACAAAATTATCAAAAATCATCAAGCTCAAATTTTTTCATTAAATGTATTCTTGTAATTAATTTGTAATAAATTATTCAATAAACATTTTGTTGCCTTTGCCGTACATATTTTATTTAACATTGAAATTTACGATCATAAACTATTTTACATAGTATATTGTAGATTTGTGTAAAATTCTTTTAATCTTATATTATTGTTAGTGTGCCGCCAAATTTGAAATAGTTAAAAACAGCAACAAAAATAAGGTTGAGAATCACTTTTATAGGCACACAGAATAATTACAAAATTTTTTAAAAAACTCCTTCAGGGTCTAAATTAATTATTTGAAATCTAAGAAAAATCGCAAAGAGGAGATGGGAGCCTATCCCGCTTAGACAAAAATAAAACCAAAAAAAACAGAAAATGTTTTCTCTATATTTGGATCAATATATATTTGTGAGCTAAGTTTTTCTAGCATGAGAAGATCAACAAAAGTAAAAATAGAGGCAAGCTGACTGATATAAACTTGCAGGCTCCGAAGAGAATTTCAACAAGCAATCCCGCTCCAAATTTCAAAAAAAAAAATAATTGTAGAAAAGTGATCGGGTACATTTATCGCATTAAACTTATTATAAAATTAAATGTGTTTACAACTACAGATATGAAAGCACAGTAAATCAACTGAATAAAACAGACACTATTTTTTAATTTATATTTATTTATTTTAATAGGAAAAGTTAACCAATGAATGCAATCATTTAAAAAATATGTGGTTTTTATGCTTCCACATTATGGCACTCAGGTCAAAGCAATGGCCTCCCCCTGGATTAGTCAATTGTGATTGGCGACCTGTTACATGAAATCTCGATAATAATAATAATAATAATACTAATATATAATTAATAGACTAATTGTAAATTAGGCTTTTTTAGAATGTTAATTAGTAATTTCTGAAAAATGAAATGTACAGAATGAAGTTAAGACAATTTTTATAAAATAATAACATTACATTTAGATTGAATTCTAAAATAATTGTTATGGTAGAGATAAATCTATTAACTGCTAGCACTAGACTTCAAGATGGAGGAAAAATCACTTCAGATTAAATTTTGTTATGATCGTTAAAGTAAATTGCCGTATAAAGTAACCACCTTGCGTAGATGATTGTCTTTTGAAATGTAGCTGCAATACTGATTCGCTGAAGAATTTTGCTTTTTATTGTATACTTCACGAAAAATTCACGAAGTCATTCTAACTCAAACACACATATAAAACACGGAATCACACACATACAATTTATTGTCTCCTTGAGAAGTAATCATTCTATGAAATAAAATAAGAAACCCTTAATTAGGATCAGTTTTTAATCATTATTACAAATAGAGGTGAAAATGTATCCTCACTTCTTACTAATCATGAAATAAATGAATAAAATTTTTCAAACAAATAATTTTAGCAACATCAATAGATGTCCATGACTACATTGATGAAATAAATTAAGAGAACTTGCATACTTGCCGTTTCAGCCTAAACACCGATTCTCGCCGTACGTTCATATGGAGAGAACCAGTGACCCGCTACCTACCCTCCAATGTCCGCGAAATTGACAATTATGGTGGAGGAAGTTTAATGGACTGGGCAGCATCATGTTGAATAGGCGTGCACCTCTCCATGTCTTTGAAAGAGGCTTTGTAACTGGTAAGAGGTATAGGGATGAGGTCTTGGAACCCTATGTTTGCCTTTTCAGGGGTGCATGTGGCCTCGAGTTCATTTTAATGGACGATAACGCGAGGCCACATAGAGCTCTTCCGGTGGACGAATTTCTAGAGAGTGAGGATATTCGCCGTATGGATTGGCCAGCCCGGTCTCCAGACTTCAACCCTATAGAGCATGTCTGGGACTTTCTGGGAAGGGCAATTGCAACTCGCAACCCTCCTCCGAGAACCATCCAGGAAATGAAAACAGCGTTGCTGAACGAGTGGAACCAATTGCCGCAAGAACTCATAAGCTGCCTTATTTCAAGTATGACATCACGCTGTGAGGCCTGTATAGCTGTAAGAGGGGGCCATACCCCCTATTAACCCATTTCTTTTGTTTATTCTGCAACCGCTGTTTCATACCTTCCAACTCCAAAGAGTATTACGCAAGATCATGCGAGTGCATTGCAATTGTTGAATGGTTATTTGTTCTGTATTGTATCAATGCATGCATATATCAAATTTCATTAAAATCGGTCCAGTAGTTCTAGAGATAATCGATCAAGTCTGCAAATTCTCTTAATTTCTTACACGAGTGTATTTCTCTCTCCCTCTCTGAGTCAGCTGAAATTTTTCTTCTGAATCAGGGCTATTTTAAATTGTTGGATTCGAATTCCTTACTTGTTTTTAATTTTTTAACAAAATATTCTTTTGTTTACATGCATTTAGAAGCCTTATCATCAAATTCAAGAAATTCTTCAAACGGTGTAAGAGAGAGTTATTTCATTCAGATATAACTCTTAATATATGTTACACAGAGAAAAAGCAGGAATAAGAACTTCTAATAAAAATATATGCTAACATGATTAAAGAGCAAACTAAGGAAGAGCATGCTATTTCTTGGTGTCGAATAGACTCAAGAAGTTTGTATTTAGAGGTTATATTAAGGGTAAGAATTGGTGTTTCAGTATTTAAATGATCAAGATAGAGCAAAGGTAATAAACGCGAAGCAGATAGTGTCCTATTGAATAATAAGTAAGAGTGGCCAAATCGGGAAGCTCTAATGCATTTAAAAAATCTTCAAATAAGGCATCAAATTAAGAGCAAAATGGAAATGAATTGTTGCAGCTCAATACCAATTTTTGTTGCAAGACTTGAGTTGTTCTTTTATGGTACGAAACACAAATTTTCTCTTACAACGTCTAGCTTCTGAACAGGAAGAAAATTGACTTTATGGGTCTCTGGAACAAACTTTTTAATGAAACAAGCGGTTTGTTAATATGCTTGTGAATGCAATTTTTTATAGTCATATTATATTAACAGGATGTGTTTTTCTCTTTATCAGCTAATCATACAGTAACAATTAATACCAGCAATACATATCTTTGGTGAAGTGGCGCTTTTCCGCAGGACAGAACCCGCGACCTGTGGATTCGTAAGCACGTAACATACCACTGATCACTTGTTACTGGCTTATGTAGATGATACCACTACAATACTCCATCACCAGTGAGTCGATGAATAAGTGAACTAACGGTAAAGTTGTTATGGCGAGCGTGTGTAGCGTGAGCGTTGTAGCTGAAAATTGAAGGTGTTGCGTCAAGTGAGTCTGACGACTTTTGGTTACTGCGCCAAGTGGGTCTGGTGACTTTTGGTTGCTCTTCTTGCTGGTAGATGGCGCCATGACAGATAAGAGGTTTTGCGTGTTTTTTATTCAGCTAGGGTCACCAATGAAGTGGCGCATATCCGGTGGATAGAGCCCGCGACCTACAGATTCGTAAGCACGTGACATACCACTAGACAAAAATGATCACCGATGTTCGGAGGCTGTTACTGGCTTATGTAGATGATACCGCTACAATGGGAAATAAAATATACAGGCATGTGTATTCATAATACTCTTACCATAAAAAATATCGAGACTGGACGAGATTGAGAAGCATGTATGTAGGAAATACCAATGGGATGAGCGTATTTATTCAAAAGATATTAGATGCCGGCATGCTGTTTTAATTACTGAAGAAATCTAAGTGAATTCCGTCAGATTTTTGTTTTTGATAAAACCAGAGAAACATTAGAACAACACTATTGCGTTAAACGTTATGCAAAGCTTAACGATTCCTAAGTGAAAACTATTCACAGGATGCAACAGACTTACAGGAAAGAATGCTTCAAAGCACACAAAAAAGAGCATCACAACTGCTTTGAAAGTGGCCTCACATCCATAGAAAGTGAAGGACGTTCTGTTTGGTTCTCAAGATCCAGAAATAAGTCCATAAGTTTGTCCTGATGATGCAGAATCGTTGATTCCCTACCATAGAATTTTCAGATGAGACGAACATCAACATGGGATCCTTTCATTTCCTTTTGACTGAAAATTGGAGTTTCTATTGAATTATCATCAAAAGAATTATGGTCGAATTTTTTTTAATCAGCTCATTTTTCTATTCCAAGCACAAAATGCTTCATCTAAATCTCATCTGTCCCAACTAAGTTCTATGGGACTACTAGTTTTTTTATAAGATGAAAATGCCCTAAAAGAGAAAAGATTTCTATCCGGAGAAGAAATTATGCTCGATGCGATGTACTCAGGGATGTTTTAAGATATAGGCCAACTGGGCCCAGGACCTCGCCTGGGAGAACTCGTCTCATTCTCGACTTGGTGTCAATAACATCATGATACAAAAAATATTTATCTTCAAATGTTATTCCTGGACATATTGCCCCAAAAACTAGAACTTTTGTACTAAATGCCAGCTGGTAATAGTGAAAAGACCAGTGGCATAATGCAAACCACCGTACCACGGGGGACTCAGGATTCTAAGGGGCCCAGAGCTCTCTGACGCCAAGCACGTACCCTTTGTAAGATTTGGCTTCGGGCCCGAAATCTGACTTTGAAGGGGGGGACTAAAATTCTCCGTAACTCCACTGGACAAGACTGCATTATTATGTCAACCAGTCGTCCGGTTCTAGGTCTGGACCTACTACCAAACACCATCTTAATTCATTTAGTCCAGAGCTGGCAGTCACTTTGTGACGGATCTATACGCGGTTCTACTGATCCTTTCATGATTTTAAGGAAAATATTTATTTCAACCAACTTTCATCGAGTAAGGAAGCGTGATTATGTAAATGAAGTATATTATATAAATTCTGATTTCGCGAGTTCGTGAGTTGACACGTTGGAGTTGGCAAGTAGGAGTTAACATAAAGTCTGCGAGTTAGTTGTTAGTTGAAGATTGAAAGAGAGGGGAATTAGTTAGAAATCTTGGAGTTGTCTAGGAAAAATATTACAGAGCGTGGATCCAATGACATTGATCAAGCCGAAAAGATCGCCTGCAAGTTTCCAGTGTAGGATCCATAAAAGTTTAGGTATTGTGAGGATGCATAAAAAGTTTAGGTATTGTGAGTTTGATTAAGAGAAGTTAGAGTTTGTTAGTGTGCGACGTAGTTATATTTGAGCGTATTTAAGCTGTCTTAGATTCAGTTGAGGGTCTGTAGTAGTATCCCCGTGTTATAGAATCTCACCTCCGCGCTCTACTGTATATCATCTACCTTAATTGGATTTGTTTTGTGTCTGATTGATATTTGGAATTAATAAACTGATTAGATTGAAATCATGTCTGTGGATCATTCTGTTTCTCCCACACATCTAGCCGGGTTTACAGGTAGACAAGAGGGATCAGAGTCGAGCAGGAACCGACCGCTATCACAACTTTGTGTCGAAGTTTTTGTGTGAGTCATGCTCATTTATTTCTTGCGGTTTACCATTTTTTCGCTTATTTGACAATATATATTATATACTGTCTTTTTAAAAGGGTCGCACGTGGAGTCTACTTTTGCACAGAGACCCAGGACAGTGGCGTAACGTACATTGCAAGGAGGCCCAAAGCCTGACTAATGCCAAGTACGTATTCCTTATAAGATACAGCTTGGAGCCCACAACCTAAATTTGCAGAAGGGCTCTAATATTCTCCTTTACGCCACGGGCCCGGGGGCCTTAAGACGTCACTGGCGGTACTGGCAACACGCCATTTCAAAAAGATGTTCTAACTGAACTTACAACAGAGGCAGAATCGTTAGAAATAATAGTAACAAAACCAAGGGGATTATTTTGAAAGAGAAAAGAATAAAATTGTTAAATCTGAGCAGAATGTTTTTATCAATAAAGGTCAAATATTTTTTAACACAACTCGTATCCTTTTGTAGAATAAAAAAATTTTAAGCTTAAGCTCTGTGGCGCGCGGTGTACAGGTTTTTTTTTTTTGTGGGGAGAGAGGTATATTTTAAAAAAGACGTAAACGAAAACGCGCCGACGCGTAATCTTTGTGCTAAAAAGTAAAAATTTGTTGATCTGTGTGGGTGGGGGAGAAAGTAGTCCTCCCCCCGCTTGTGTAGGCTAGAGTTGAATGTTTTTAAAATGCTAGGCTAGTTTTGAATGTGTTTTTTTAGTCGGTTAAAATTGCTGTACAATAAAGTATGGGGTAAAAAGACTTCGTTAATGTATAAAATGTGTCGAAAACTGTGTAACATGAAAAAAAGATTTCAAAAAATTATGCAGCTTTGAACTACGAAAAAAAACTTTTTTCATGTAATGAATCTCGAATTGTTTTTTTGTTACACTATAAATTCCACTAATCTAAAATCTAATGTGTTGTGAAACTACTGTTGAGTGTTCATTGCTTTTTTTTCACCTCAAGTGTAAATGCCATGAATTATTTCAAGGTAGCACTTCAAAAGAAAAGCCGCTGGTAACTGAGTTGAAGGTCATTTAAACATGCTTCATTTCGTTCAAATAAAGAACAAAATGAACACAAATCTTAGTTAATAAAATATGAAAAGAGAGAGCTTTATGTGAGTTAAAAGAAAAGTTATTTTAATATAAAGACTTGCACTTGGTTAATTGGCCGCTGTACTATTACTTTAACCTGTTTAGATATTTTTTTTAAAAAAAAATAGTTTATTTCAGTCGTTATTACTAAAATCTATTTAATATGAATATAACTTTAAAACTAAATTATATTGGTTAAATTTGCGTATTTATTTGAATCTAAGCCACCATCGATTCTATGCCGCACCCCAAATTCTCTTGTGAAAAAATAAAAAGTAATGAAAAAAGGTTTATTGATATCAATATTTACGAAATTTAAAAAAAAAAATTTAAATTAAGATGTGAATTTTTTTTTTTTTTAATTTCGTAAATATTGGACATCGATAAACCTTTTTTTCATTATTTTTTATTTATTCAAAGAGAATTTGGGGTGAATAAGATGAAGATAAGAGAATTAAGATGTGAATAATTTTAATTTGTTTTACCAGTATTAAAATTTTTTTAGCACATAATGAACTTGTAATTACTCTAACCATCATTTTCATAATACATCCAACGAATTTTTCCGCCTTTGATTCTAAGCCGCATCTGATTTTCAACAGCATTAACAATGGGGGAAAAGTGCGGCTTATATCCGAATAAATATGGTAATTGAATATAAAAAATAGCTTTATTTCTTGATCGATTTGCATAAAAAAGAATGAATGTAATTTGACTCAAAAAAGTAAAATTGATAAAAAAAAATTTTAAATTAAAAAAGGAGAGAGCACAACCAAATTAAACGAAACTATAAAAATGAGAACGAATTCTCTCAGGTCTCCTTCTGTTACGTACAAAGTGACCTTCAATTTTCAGCTGGATAATCTCAGAAAGAGGCTATGAGTTTTAGTAGTAACTGAGCTAAGAGCCTAGAAAAACTACTTTACCCCTCTCCAAACTACCACACCAATGAGGAGAACTTCGAGCCTCAACAGATTTAACGTGCATCAGAACTCTACACCAGTGCACCCCAACCGTTTTATCGTTGCGGACCGGTCATCGTTTGATAATTTTACCACAACACACTGCTTAGGGATAGGGGACCACTGCTCTACACGGTAGGTCTTCAGTGGCACTAGAATTTTGGCACATGCCGGTCACATGTCCATGACCATAACCACTAGGCTACCACGATCACTTTTTTCAGTAAAACAATCATTTATACCAGGGAGGGCCAACTTTTTGGGGAAGAGTGCTTCTTTTTCTAAAAAATAAAAAAGCATGCCACTTCCAACTTTTCCAGCAAATATGGAAAAGTGAAAAAATGTTACTTATAGGCTTATTATGAAATGCTTAGGCAAATAGCCCATCTTTTAATGCAATTTTATTTAGTCGAAATTTTTAAAAATAATGTAGCAAATAAGATGAAAGTACAAACTTGTAATACCTGTCGGTTCCTGCTTACATCTGAAACCCCTTGTCTACCCGCAGACCCGGCTAGATGTGTGGAGAAACTGAATGATCAACATACATGATTTAAATCTAATTAATTTATTGTTACTAAAATATCAATCAGACACAATAACAATCTAATTAAGATAGGAGATTAAATAGTAAAGCGGGGATACTACAACGGACCCTCAACTGAGTCTAAGACAGCTTAAATACGCTCAATATAAACTACGTTGCACACTAATAAGCTAACTTCTAACTAAACAAGTTCACGATCCCTATGCTTTTTATGCAGCGGATCCTACACTTGAATCTTGCAGGGGATCTTTATCGGGATAGATCAATGTCGTTGGATCTACTGGTGTAATCCGTTTTCCTGGACAACTCCAAGATCTCTTAATAATTCCACTATCTTTCAATCTTCAGCTAACAAACTAACTCGCCAACTCCTACTTGCCAACTCCAACGTGCCAACTCACAAACTCGCGAAAACAGAATTTATATAATATACTTCATTTACATAATCAAGCTTTCTTGGTCGACGAAAGTTGGTTGAATTACATTATTTTTTTCCAGAAGAGTCCCCAAGGTGTTAATAAAATCGCGGATATATCCGTTTATGAGTTCAATCAGTTAGGATAGGTATAAAACAAAAAAGGGTAACGTGAATCATTTAATTTAAAATAATTATTAAACGCTCAGCATCTACTTAATGTGGCTTTAGAATTGCTACTTTTTTTTTACCAAGTTATCTAGATTAGGATTAGCTTTTGCAGATGCTATCAAAATTAGGTCATTATAGGTGCATATCTGCTAGTTTTGAGTGATATTTATTTCATTATGTTTATGGCAAAAATATTTTGTTCACAAACCTATTTTGATCCAAATTTTGAGGTTTTTTGTTTGAGATAGTCCTACTTCAATAAATTGTAAAAAAAAGGGTTATTTATTATTTTTTCAAAAATTTTCAGTAAGCCTGCGCGTGCCACTGTTACAACTCCCCGGTGCCACACGCGTGCCTTAGGTTGACCACCCCTGATTCATACCATGATTAAATTATAGCAATTTCAACAAACTATATTTTAAACAATAAAAAACCTTTTTTTGTCTTGAAGGAAAAGGAATTATATTCCTTTTAAAAAGCAATAACACATGATTTTTATAAAATTTTGTTATCGAGTTTTGTTAGAATATCAGACTTTTTTACCGCATTTATTGAATAAAATATTTTCCATGCATACTTTCCTTTAATATTTTTTTTTTTTTGCATTTAATTTACAGATAGTCACTTTTTACATTTTTTTAATAAATATTTACTTGACTGTGTTTGTACGTAATACATTTCAATATTTCATTTGTGCTCCATAAAAAAAGAATCAGAAATATACTTGAATGTTAAAACAGAGCGTTACGCGCATATTATCACGTTATCAGCAGGAAACAACGAATTTTTTTCTTCTTTATTTTTTTAAACGTGATCTATCAAAAAATTGTCATCTTTCCTTAATAATGTCGGAAATGTAAAGTCACATGAAGAGGGGAGGTGACCTTCTGAATAATGAGGCTTTGATTGGTTGATTAGCATAATCACGCGGCGTAAAAAAGGCCGGGTTTTTAATTTAAAGGCTCAGATTGGATAATGATTGAAATCCCTATTTGCATGGTTAGTCATGTGAAAAAAAGCATTCAGTTTTCTAAGAAGTCCTAATAGATGAATTTAAACAAGTAATTTGAAATCCCTGAAAAGCACCAATTACGTATTTAAGTTGTCAAAAGTTATTCGTTCGTTCACATTGATTATAACTTAATAAGCTTTCAGCACTTCATTTGAAAACAATAAGAAAATATAAAGTCACACATATTTGAGTAGCATTATATTATATTTAAAAGATATATAAAAAGAGCTACAGAATAGTTCAAGTAACCATAACGATAAAAATTTATGATTCATAGAAACACAAATATATTTTAACATACAAACAATATTATTTCTATTAATGATTATACATAAGTTAAGTATAAACTTATTTTTTTTTAAAAAAATATTCTTCAAATGAAAATATATTTTCCGTGGTGTGTGTGTTTCTTCACTAAAATTTATTTTAATAAATTATCTCACACATGTTAATTGCTGCACATGGATTATCTAAAAACTATTAACAACAATTTGTATATGCAACATTACATCTATTAAATTCTAGAAACTTAAGTTGTACTATATTCCATTAATCTATGCTGCATAGGGCATTTTAACCCTTTTAGGAACGCGAACGATTATTCCTGCTAAGCTTCTCAATTAAAAGTTCTTACAAAGTCCTTACTGTAATAAAATACACAATTTTTTTTTATATATAATTTATAATCATTCTAAATTTCATAAGTCCCAAACCTGTGTGATCAGCCTCAGAACGGGAGAAACACAATCTCACATAGGATACCTTGTCCCCCCACATATTTATGATCCTGGTCCTGAACGTTTAAAGTAGTACAATATGCTTATGTATACATAAAACATAAGGAAATATATGAATATAGAAGAGTACCCTAGTACAACTTATAATAATTCGCTAAAATGTAAATTTTTTAAGAAGTAAAATAAAAACGATTTGTGGGGATCGAAAGTTTAAATATGGCTTACATCATTTTAAAACATTGAAGTGATGTTATAAATTACAAGTTGTTCACCATTTATTATTTACTAAAAATGCCGGCTTGGTGGCGTAGTTGGTTTGCCACTGGCCTTGTACGCTTAAGGTGGAGGGTTCGACCCCGGCCCATGTCGGTGGATATTCATGATGCAGAAAATCAACAGCAACCATGTCACTTGATTATGCGGCATGTAAAAGACCCTTAAATGCCTGTTTGACTTGGGTACTCTCGGCAAAATAAAATCCTACGTCGGTTTCGCATCGCCAGAGTTCAGGAGCTGCCCTCTGGGGAGGAAACCTGCAACGATTGATATCCGCCTATATGGTGCCGCACCAAAATGAGATACCAGCTTTCGGGGAATGTACTATGTCTTCAATGGTTAAACACCCACTCTCGCATATTAGAAATTAAAAAAAGTTTCCTAAAATTACATATCTTCATTTCCAAAGAATTTCAAAAACCTAATGTAAGTCAGTTCTAATAAATTAAACATATATAATTCTTTTTTTTTTTCTTTTTAAAATTATATATATATTATGCTGCTATTTACTTTTAGAAATTCGCAAGTTATTTCTTCTTTAAAATAATAGAGCAGCAAAAAAAATTTTAATTTCCTCTTATAAAAATTACTTTTATGTTAAACTTTTTTTATAATAAAATTTCCTTTTATTTTTTATAAATCGTTTTATTTTTAAACATTGTTTTTCTAAAGTGCATACGAGTAACCTATTGATAAAAAATACAATTAAACTATTTTCTCTATTTTTAAATAAAAAGGCTTATATAACTCTCTTAACAGTCTCAAACTTCATGACCTATGATAATATGAGCCGCGTCATGACATTGAGTCCTGATTTCAATAAAGAACTCTTGTAGAAGGGCTACTGAGACTCAAAGTCCTAACATAAGTGTGGTGTGTAATTTTGGAGAAGGGATGGCAGCTCAAGTGTTGTCCTCATCATTGACCGTAATTCAAAATGAAGAGGCTCCTCTTTAGTTGAATGCGTGTGTTTCTTATGACAGTGATATTAATAAACAATCAATGAATTCTCTAATGATCTAAACTACACTAGTGTCCAAAAGTTAAGCATAAATCGTAAAATGCGAAAAACTTGGAGTAAATATTCGTAAAATTATTTCAAATTCCTTGCGAATATTAATTGGGTGAAAAAGAAACATTGGGTTTATGCAAAACTTTTCAGTCGACTACGTCCTGCGCGAAATACCGGTGCATGTCGGAACGCGGATAAACCGATTCACGCAGCATAGGCAGTTCAGACAAGTTTCGTGCAACTGCTGTGCGAAGGAACGTTGTTAACCATGAAACAAGGTGAATGATGCACAAAGACGCCAATTGGACATGTTTAGGAAAGGAAGAATCGTTGGAATGCTGGAATCCTCACGATCACAAACCGAAGTATCTCGAATTCTGAATGTGGACCAGTCTGTGATCTCAAGACTATGGCAGAGATTTCAAAGAACGGGAGATGTTACCCGACAACCAGTATCAAGTCGACCAAGATTCACAACCCCTCGCCAAGACCGATATCTGGTAATAAGTGCGCGACGTCAGAGGGGCAGTACTGCCAGAGCACTGGGTTCAGCGCTCACAGTCGCCACAGGAATACGAATTTCGAGACAAACTGTTTACAGAAAACTCAATCATGCTGGCCTGTATGCCAGAAGACCAGCAGTTTGAATTCCCCTCACGTCTGCGCATATACGCGCTCGTTTGAACTGGAGTTTGAAATATCAACATTGTAGTGTGGGAGAGTGGGCCAATGTGATGTTCAGTGACGAGTCCCGGTTTAGTCTGAGTAGTGATTCTCGGCGGGTAACGATATGGAGAGAACGGGGAACACGTTTTGAACCAAGAAACATAACGGAAAGACATCATTTTCCATCTAGGGGACTAATGGTATGGGCAGGAATCACGATAGACGGCCGCACAGACCTCCATTTATTTGACACGGGGTCTGTGACTGCTCAAAGATACAGAGACTAAGTTCTTGAGCCTTATGTTCGCTTGTTTCGAGGTGCCGTCGGTCCTGACTTCATATTCATGGATGATAATGCGCCATGTCACCGCGCGGTGCTGATTGATGACTTCCTTGAAACGGAAAACATCCAGCGCATGTCGTGGCCTGCGAACTAACCTGCTTTAAATCCTATCGAGCATGTATGGGATATGCTCGGGAGACAAATTGCAGCCCTTTTGCACCCACCAAGCTCCGTTACAGAACTGAAGAGAGCTTTCCAAGAAGCTTGGAACCGTTTGAGTCCACAACTCATTCATCATCTCATAGCAAGTATGGTAAATCGCTGTGCAGCGTGTTTGGCTGTCAGAGGTGACCACACGCCTTATTAAGCTGCAGCATCAGTATTTTATTTAATGTTTTCTTTCATTTTTTCTTTAAATTGTGAATCCTTGCTATGCTCAGTTTTCTTTCAAACTGCTTTCCCTTGGATAATAAAATTAATTATCATTCTTTTGATTTGCTTCTTTATTTTATAACCATTTTACACTCGCATATCACGTTTCCCGCCATTCTGATTTACAGTTCCTTCTTTATTCACATAATTATCAATTATGCTTAACTTTTGGACACCAGTGTAAACTCAGGGGTGCAACAACCCATGAGGCCCAAGGCCAACTGTGCCCATCTCAATATTCGTGACCTTGGACGCTGAGGTATATGTTCGTTATTTCTGTGACTCAAAATCCTGAGGTCCATCGCCAAAAGCCCTCGTGTATAGCTGAACAGTGCGACGTTAATATTCACTCACACATTTGCGCTATCTCTAGTTTCGAAACATGAAAACATGAATTGATTGATTGTTTGTTTATTAACGTCATTCTTTTCGAGGCAACACAAGGGCTGCTGGTGACAAACCTCAGGATTTTGAGTCACAGAAATAACGAGAACATCACTTGAGATGACATCGCACTCTCCAAACTTCCACATTGCTCCAAAGAGAAAACTTTGAGCCTCGATAGGTTTAACGTGCATCAGCACTTCTATACAGCCGGTTTTTAATACACTAATGCCAGAATGAAGAAGAAAAGTGAACACATTTAAAATATATAGTTCAACAGTTATAATAGTAAAAAAAAAAAAACGGATCAACCGACTGCGGAGCGAAAAGAACAGATTAACAGTTATGACGTGCAGACAAGTAAAGAAAGAACAGATTAATAAATTAAGTGACAAAAAGAACAGATTGACATATACATTCCATGTAGGAGCAAAAAGAAGAAATTTTTTCTACTAGGGATGAATAATAAGAGTAAGTTTGCGAAAAATCTTTGAAAAAAAGTGTGTTCAATCCCTTTAAAAAAATAGGCTGTTATTTTATTACACATCTCTCTAATTGCAGCGCATATTACTCACATTTTTTGTTGTATGCTTTAATTTAAAAAGTAAGATACACGAGAAGAAGGTTGTAGAGAGAATCATGAATTCAAATGCCTGTGAAAAATGAATTCATTAATTACCTTTACATTAAAGCGGTACTTAATAACATAATAATTAATGCATTCAATGATATACTGCATGAATGATAATGCATTCCCTGAATTGAAGGTTCTTAGCGCATTATATTCACGAACAAAAATAGGGGGGATGGGGGTGCGAAAACTACTTTTACAAAATCGGTTTTATTTACCTGTTTGTAAATAAGCAAGTAGTCTTAGAGCCTGGATAGCTTAGTCGGTAGAACGTTAGGGTGGTAACCTAATGGTCCCGGGGTCGAATCGCTGTCTGGGCGGGTTGTTTTTTACTTCTTGATATCAAAATAAAATTTCAAAACACATTAAGATTAATGGAAAAAATATATATTAGATGCAAAAATTGTCTACATAACTTTAAATTTATATACAAAATACGTACTTTATTTTTCTTATAATTAAACTTTTATTTTCGTTACATAAATTTCATTATCATTGAGGAACAAAAATGTAATATGCTATATAAGAGGTATGTTATTAAAATAAAAATACATATTACTCAAATACATTTCTTCACAATATTAAAATTTCTTTTATTTGTTGTTGACTAATTATTATTTATTTATTTACTGTTGTTTGTATATGAATTCAGTTACAACACATATTTATTATATAAAAAGCGCCGAGGTTCTTTAAAAACATGCAAATAAAAATTATCAACCATTTTAAATTAATATCAGATATGTTTAGTTTCAAGTGAGGTAGCGTGGCTGAGTGGTCTAAGGCATGGTTTAGGCATTCCTTCAGTAAAAATATTTCAAATGATTTTCAGTTAAGATTTTAGATTCTTTCAAATTCATGTCTTCTAGTTTGGAAAATTTGATAAAAACATTAAAAAGATGGTTAAATATATGAAACATTATTTTGATTCAGAAAAATAGTTACTTTTAAGAAAGAGGTTTTCCGTATGATTATTTTGATAGTTTTGAAAAGTGTAAAGATTCTTGTTTACCACCTATTAGCAAATTTTACAATAAACTAAATGAGCCTATAAGTGTAGATGATTATAATCATGCATGTAAAGTATTTATTAATTTCATTTTAAATAATCTTGGTGAATACTGTGATCTATATGTAAAACAGATGCTATTGTTAACAGATCTCTTTGAAAACTTTCGGAAAATATGCATTTGAACTTATAAACTTGACCCTGTTGGTATTTTACCACCCAGCTTTATCATGGGATGCTATGTTATAAACAACCTAGTAGCTATCAGACTGTTCACAGATTATGACATGCTTTTATAGAAAGGGTGTAAGAGGAGGTGCTCGAAGTCAGTGTTACTAATCGTTATGATATAATATGTAAACATATACCTAACTTTAATCAGATGAGATGAAATATTTAATGTACCTTGACGCAAATAATTTGTACAGTTACACTTGATGGGTAAATATCTACCTTAAAGATTTTGTTTTGGGTGATGGCAGCAATTGGACAGGATATTTTCAATTTATCAGATGACTCAGATGTAGGTTACGTCTTGGAAGTGGATCTTATGACTACCCTTCTATTTGCAAGCAAACATTCAGATTTTCCCCTTGCCCTGAAATAAACCCACCCAATTGTGAGAACCTGTTTTAACTACTTTGGAACCAAAAACAAATATATTCTCCATTATTCAAATTTAAAAGCTTATTTAAAATTAGGGACAGTCTTGAAAAATTCATCGTGATTTAAAGTTTTCAGTCCTTGGCAAAATTACATAGATTACAATACAAATTAAAATTTAAAGCTGTAAACAGGTCTGCATGCCTTCATAGGTGTGGTTAGCGTAGCTGAAAACTATTGTCCTATATAAGGCATTTTAATTCTAGGCTGTGAGGTTTGAATCTGGTTATTTTTATTTGAGCGTTATTTTCCAATCATTTTAAATCTAATAATTGGTGTATAGTTTAACCAATGGGTGGCATACATGAGCACTTTAAACATTCTATACATTTTACACATTTTAAAAACAACTCAACTTAGCAGCAGGAAAACAACTCAACAGCAGGTGAAAACAACTCAACTCCCCTATCAACTCGGAAACAAAAACCATAGCAGGAGGAAACAACTCAACTCCACGCCGCTTCCACGCCTGCGCCTGCTCCTCCACAGGAGGAAAACAACTCAACTCCGCCTGCACCTGCGCTTGCCTGCTCCTCCACCGCGCCTGATCCTTCGCCCTTACAGCAGAATCAGCTTTTCTAATCTACCATCTATTACACCAAACCGGGGCAGGCCACCTTAAAATCTTAATTTAGGAAAGTGCGTTCCTAGTGTTGTTGAAAGGGTGAACAAAGTCTGAAATCGAATTTAGAAATTCCTGTAACTTTGTTAGATAATGCCGGAGGACCGAAATATTCGCGGACAGCAGCACCAACCTAACTTGCCGACGTGGAGACACAAAGTGGAGTTTTGACGTATTTCGGGACTGCCGATCTGGTATTCTCCA
>BMAO01014668.1:0-26743 GCA_019973975.1 Trichonephila clavata | reverse complement strand
TATAAAAGGCTTTCAAATATAACAAGAAACTTGGTAGATTTATTTTCAATTATAATCAAGTTTCGGAGCTCTATGTCCGGAGCAGTGTAAATGCTATTTGTATTGTGATTATATCGATGAATATCATCAGCACGTTGTCACTGGAGACCTTGGCATTGTAAAAGATGATTTATTGAGAAATTTTATGGAAAAAGGTACTGGCTTTAGACTTATGATCACAAAAAATAAATCCAACGTTGTAAAACAAATCACAAGAGATTTGGATACTTTCTACCTTAAAATGGCTATTAAATACGGAATGCCGATAGAAGCATTCAATCAATTTAGATCTCTTGTAGCAATAGAAATTGAAATTTGGATTTCAGCGTTGAAAATGAAATTATGTATAAAGACCTTAAAGTATCGATAGATAATATTCAAAAGGATTTCGTGATAACTTATGTTGATAAAAAGTCTCTGCTAATTATGCAATAATATGTAATATTTTTATAGTAAATTATTAAGTGATCATATTTTTAAAGAATAATGCATTTCAAAAGTCGATTCACAGCAATAGAGAAGATGATAATCGTCTTTTGGCTTTAAAACAAAAGATTAAATATTCATCTCAAAACTATTAAATACCCGACGAATTTTTTTTAACACCAAAATTCCACAAAAATCCAATAAAATTCCGTAGTATTACTAATGGGTATAATACATATATAACGAAGTCTGGGAAGATTTTACAATCCCTTCTTCAAAATACTATCGATAGCTTTCAACACACAGCAATAATTAAAAATAGCTTAGAGATTGTTAGAGTCACGAAGGATATGACAGTTTTTTCCATGCACGGCTTTGACTTCGAGGACCTTTTAATTCTATTGATATAGATGATATGATTAGAGTTCTACATTTAATTTATGATAAATATGATTTGCATAATTCAATGAAAAAGGAAAATTTGATATCCTGGTTAATCTTGTTTTACAAGAAAATTTCATAGCATTTGATCAAAATCTTTTTAAACAGATCAGAGGATTACTCAGGGTGGTCCTGCCAGTAATAGTTTAGCTAACTTATATTTACATTTTTTTGAAATTGATCATATTTTTGATGAATCTTTCTTTTTACCGTTATATAGATGATATAATATTTTTGGTAAAAATAGTGAATTCAAACCAAATATTATGTTCTACCCTGACAATCTCAACCTTCTTAAAACTAATTTTAACTCTAATATGGTTGAATTATAGATTTAGACTTGCATCTTATTGACAATAGAGTAGTCTGTAACATTTATGACAAAAGAGATTCTTTTAGTTTCCATGTAATTAAAATTCCTGTATGGAACAGCAATTTGCATCTATCAATTTATAGAAATATTGTTTGGAATTTTTTACTTAGGAATGATAACTTAACTACCAACAAAATAGATAAATTTAATAATATCAAGAAATTCTTCCAACGCTGCTTAGATCATGACTATCTTTTAACTTCTTAAGAACATATATTCATCACAAATACATTAATCGTCTTGCTATTTCTGATTTCAAAACCATCATACAACAATAGGATTTCAAAGTCAGCATTTTAGTGGTTTTGCTGTGAAGAATCTGTTTTAACACTCTTCACACAGTTTATTTTTTAACACCCTTCTTAAAAATCCTATAATATGAAAAATTTCTACATTTTTAGCAACCAAACCAAATTTCTACATTTTGGAAACCAACCAATTTTCTACATTTGTGACAACCAACCAAGTTATAGCCTACCAAATTTGAATGTAATCTTTCTTGGCGTCTTCCTTACAAGCTGGTATAAAGGATGCGTTTAAGTGCAAATTAGATTTTTATCACAACATTTAAAAGCTTTCCATCGGTTTCAAGAGTGTTGGATCTCTTGGAATAAGCTCTGTGAGCAGAAGTTTTAAAATCTTTTTGGAAGAATCCTTTTACTGGGTAATTCTTTTGATATTTTTCGGCTTAAACATTTTGGGAGAATTTTTTGCTTAATAGTAGTCGGTTGTTCTTTCATATTTCTATGAGATTTTTTATACTTTGGATTTTTTATACTTTGGATTTTTTATACTTAGAATTTTTATACTTTAAATTTCTATTTATTTTATGTTGGTCTTTCCTACCGAGTTGCAAAGGGGGAAGGTTGGCGCCTTCAAACTAGTTTAACCCCACTTATTCGGTACTAAGTCCGAAATTGCATTTTGACTCGCTAGGTTCTTATTTGTATTTCCTTAGATTTGATCTTAATTTTTTTTTCTTTTTTTCCCCTGTTATGTTCTATATTTTATATAAATTTTTTCCATATATATATATATATATATATTAGCTGAAATGCCCGTTCTTCGCACGGGTTAAGTTTTAAAAATATAAATTCATCTATTATAGCAATTATAATATTTTTAGTGTGAATAAACCATGAATGGAAAAAGTAGTAAAACCAAAAATTAAAAATATTTTTTTTTCAAATGAATGATCTCCTATAAATAATTTTAAACAAATTTCAATTTTGCCTCAAAGTAAATAATAATTTAACAAAAACAAATATTTCAATGTAAGAGAGAAAATTAGCAAGTTGAAGAGTAAATAGATATGAATGAATGCAAATATAAATAAAAATTATTAAAGAAAAAGTGATAGCAGTTGTAAGTTTCTGCTATGGGAACTATAGGGTGAAACAACCTGCAATAGATGAACCGAAAGAAAAAAATTAATGATGATAAACTGATTCACTAAATGCTATCATAAATAAAAAATATTAGGAAGCCTTCAACTGAAAAAAAAATTAAATTAGCATTGCACCCATACCTCATATAATACTATCTAACATCTCTGCAATACATCCAATATAGAGTATTAGATGTAATTCAATGCTAAAAAAATTTAATTAGTATGAACTAAAATTAAAATCTACCTAAAACAGGTCCCCGTTGAAATAGTCCAGAACCAACAACAGTACTAAATGAAACAAATAATAAGCCATATTGTTAAAAAACACATTCTTAAAACAATACTTTTTTTGCAATATTTCTATTAAAAATTATAATTTGATTGCAAAGAGCAAAAGAATGAGTACACACAATGATAAATAACTATATCAATAATTAATATACATATATATCGTATATGGAGAGTATGATAACATAAAATATGCATATGATCTCCAAGAAACTACGTGAGGAACAGATTATCAGAAGCAACGTAAAATCATTTCAACACTGAATTTTAAAGAAACCCAGAGGGAAATATGAGAAAATCTTTTCAAGGTGCATCCTTTTTCTGTGCAAACATTTTTGCGACCACACCTGATACAGTTTTCTGATTTGCAAGATTGCCAGAAGCAAAGTTAACGAAAAATCTGGTCAAAATGGAATTCCAAAGAAAATATGAGAATATTATTTCAAGGTCACCTTATCATAGTTTCAGCATATAGCTTTTTGTTAAATTTATGACTTTTTCTCATTTAAAACAAAGATGAATTCTTATCGGTCATAATGACCATAAGGCAAAAAACAGCGACACGCAAAAAAAAACATGGTACATACTGGTTCCTCATAAATATGAAGCATTATCTTCACGATATTACCAACATGTTAAGAGCAATTAGTTTGAATTCAGTGTCATTTTCCTTCTCCTATATTTTAAGCAACATTCTCTACATTGAACAAAATATTGAATATGCTGATGAAGGAATTATTATTAGGAAGGATGAATATTTATCTTCAACAACAGAAAATGGCATAGATATGTAAAACATACAACATTTATATGTACAAAATGTACACAATGCCTGTGTATATATACAATCTGCATATGAACAGATTTTGTCAGAAGGAAAATTACTTTGATGATCATTTAATCGCCTCCATAGTTTCAGTGTTCATCCATAATTTTTCTAACAGTTTTTTTTTTTTTTTTGAAGAAATGGATATGACAAAAAAAAAATTCTGGTGAGAAGTGAAGGTGTAGTTTCATAGATTGTAAAAAAAAACCTTTGATATTTGTGTCATGACGAAGACTCTGTTTACAAAAGGCCTCACAAATTATTATTCGGCTGAAAAATAGACTTTTTGAGTCTTTGTATCACATAATTACTGTACCAACAATGATACGCAAGAAAATGATAGTTCAGAAAAATAAAACTGTGACACTGAAATAGGAATTATAACATCAATTTAAATTAAAACGTTATCTAAAACAGAAAAAGTAAGCCTTAATTTTGATAAAATTGCCATAAAGTTTTGAACAATAAAAAAACACATAGTAGAAAATCTTAAATATTTAAAATTGAAATAAAAGAAACAAATAAATATAAAAGTAACCTTACATATAGTATAGAAATTATAATATTAATTCAAACCAAAAGCAACTTTAAAGAAATAAAGATTTTATGAAACTACAATAAGCAAAATCTTATACGTGAATAGAAAAATTCTAACTTAAAATCACAATATTAACAATCTGTTAATCTCAATTAGTTTGAATTGAGTGGCATTTTCTTCAGTTGCATTTTTCTACTTTTTTTGTTACAATGGAAAAACATGGAATCTGCCAATAAAGGAAATGGTACTTATGTATTAACGTCATTGCAGCAAAATTTGCACCACAATATCAAAATAACAGATTCTTATATGGGAAAAAATCAAATTTTGGTGAAAAAGAGCCACTTTGACTGTGGTGACTAATACATTAGAATCAGGAAAAACAGTACCCTTTTTTAACAGATGGAAATGTAGGAACTTAAGATTTTATTGACCAATGCCACGGTTCAAAATAACTCGCCAAGTTGGCAACGCTGATTTCACATGTGTTGTACGCGTTAAATTGGCAACCATGTGTTTTGTTTCATGTAATGTCTCTAATAGGTTGCGATAATATGCAAGAACTGAAATATCATAGGAAGATTTTTTGGTACTTATGTATTATTGCAACAATTGCCAACTCTATTAATAACTCATCAAGTTGACAACAGCAATAATTTTCTATGTGTTGTCCGCACTGAATTGGCAACCATGTGCTTCGTTTCATATAATGCCATCATAGGTTGCGATAATACATAAATACTTATTTTTTTTGACCAAATGGTCATGCTGACTTAGTTTCACGCTATACATTCCTAAATATAACCGCAGATTGATAGCATCACTCTAATTTCAGTTTAACAAAAAGAAACCTCATATATAAATAAAAATTTGTATTAGCCTTTGTATTCTTACATATTAGCATCACAAAACCAAATTGGCATAAAGCAAATCACGCTATATCCACCAAAATCTGACTTATTTTTTTAAGAATGTATTCTGATAGTAAGATGCATCAGTCTTCCAGCTAAACCTGTTATATATTTTTTCAATAAATAAATTAGTTTAATATACATTATTTTGCTTATATTTTGTATGATTATTCCGAACCATTTCTGAGTTTAGATTTAATTCTGTCATTTCTTTTCAGCTTAAAAATTTTTGATATATTTTGTATGTAGTCAATTGGTATTCATATTGTAATACCTATTTTGGTTTAAGGCTGTGTCATGTTTATTATTCTATTTTCATTTTTACCTTTAAATGTATACATTTGATTCTTCTGTAGTGTTTTTGGTTTTAGATTTAATATAGTCATTCCTTTCCCAGCTTAAGAATTTCTGATGACTTAAATCAAAGAAAGTTTTAAACATGAAAAATTGAAACAGAAAGAAAATAAGCATAAATATATATGAAGCAACCTTACAAATAGTAAAAATTATGACATTAATTGAACCCAAGAAGCAACCTCAAATATAAAAATCAAGGTCTAATTTTGACGAAAATACCATAAACAGCTCAGAACAAAAATAAAATATGTCAGAAAATGTCATATGTAAATAAAAATTCATATTAGCCTTCGTGTTCTTACGTATTAGCATCACCACAGCCAAACTGGAACTAAGCACACACAAATCACACTATATCCCAACAAAATCCGACTGATGTTTTTCTCATATAAAAACACGTAAGAATCTGTTGTTTTGATATCAAGGAGCGGTTAGCATGGCGCCAATTTGGCTGTGATGACGCTTATATGTAAGTATCATAAATTCACTCAAATCATGATATTGGTACTTACATATTATTGCTACCTATTGGCAACATTACATGAAATGAAGCATATTGTTGCCAATTTGGCGAGTCATTTATTAAGTTGGCAATTTTTGCAACAATACGTAAGTACCAAAAAAGATTAATGCTTTTTACATTTATCGGCAAATTCCATGTTTCATCGATGTTGCAAAATAGTACCAGAGTCTAGCTTACAACAAAATGAAAAGGTACTAACGTATTATTGCAACAATTGCCAACTTGCAATAATATGTGCATATTTGAGACACTGAAATAGAAAATACAGCATTAATTTTAATTAAAAGTTATCGGAAACAAAAGAAAATTAAGTCTTAATTTTGCCAGAAAATATTAAAAAAATTAAACATGAATAAAAGAAACGTAAATATATATAAAGTAATCTAGCATATTGTAGAAATAACATTAATTCAAACCGAAAAGCAACCTTAAATACAAAAGCAAAGGTCTGATTTTGATGGGAAGTAGGCAAGATGTACCACTAAAGTGTACTGATATTGAGGCGATGATTTAGTTAACAGCTTTTCTTACTTTGACCCCGACTACATTCTGTTGCCGTGATATGAACGTGAAATGAATGCCCAAGCACAACCTTAGATTGATAATACCACCAACATTCAGGTTAGCGAGAATAAGTAAAAGCAAATGTGCAAACCCAAGGTCCTTGCAACTGTTTTTTACCAAAATATGAACAAATGTTTTTGCATTATTGACTCTAAGAATAACATAAAATTAATAAACATGGAGTAGCAAAAAAATTTCAGATACAGCAAAAAGGTTTGAAGAGTGTAATCAGGCTTTTTTTGATAATCATAGTAGAGCTAAGATTAATCAGGAACATAAAGTTAAAAAGAACATTTTATGGAAAGTAAATATCTTTAAAAGTGCTCACAACAGTAAGAATAGTAGCTTTAGGCCATCGTGCATTATTACAAATCATAAAAGTTGATAAGAAAAAATTATAAACAAAAATTATACGCAGATACATGAATTTAATACAGTAGCAAAACTTTAGTATTGTCCACTAACATTGGCAGGCTAACAATCTATCTGATGTTTGATATCCCGTCACAAATTTTTCGGACCAAAAGTTAATGAAAAAACGAAATCACCTCACCTGGAATATCTGTACACTTTAACGGTACATGTTGCCCCCTCTTTTTTAAAAGTACGGAAAAGGATAAAATACGTTATGAATCAAATACGATTCACATTTTAAAACATTGAAAATCTACTGTTATCAAAGTAGTGTTTCCAATCGGAAAAATGAAATTTATAAAAAACATTTATTGACAACGATTTTTTTGAAAAACAAATGTAATTCCTCCCCAAAGAGTTAAAAAAACGAATAAATACAACATAAATAAATATATTTACAATAAAATGTGCTGAAATCCCTCCAAAACTGCTCAAAATATTAATTTTCGCAAAGTTAAGACTTGACAGAGCTGATGACGTCATATCTCCGTTTTGCTAAAAATCGCATAAAAATTAAATTTTAAAAAATATAAAGCAAATTTCGAAAAAACTCTTCAAGGTTAATAGCATAACGACCTATAGCTTCTACATGCCCAGTTTCATACTTCTGGGTTGCTTAATTTGGCCGGAATAGCTGAAACACACAAACTCTTTCTTTTATTAGTATAAATTATCTTGGAAGACAAAGGGTTTCTTGTAACGAAGCCGTATATAGTTCACTGCAAATTAAAAAAATAAAAGTTTTAATTGTAGGTATACATCTTGGATTCCTAAACTCAAATTTATTTTGATTTTTTTGCATTAATTTTTAATTTTTTATTGTAATTAATTAATAATATGTATTATGCTAAACACAAATAGTGCAAATCATTGACAATGCTACATAGGAGCGTGCAAGACTTGAGCCATAAACGCATGTCTCAACATACAACAGTGGCATAGTTGCAAAAGGCTTTTTTCGACCAGTACCTGAAAAAAAGACATCTTAGAAGAAATGTAATGCATACCAAATTGTTCGACTACGTTATCAGAGAGGAAGTCACAGAGCTCAAACTCGTAGAATGTGCATGCTCAATTCCGAGGAAACCTAAAAAGTAGAAGAAATGACTCATTTTAACTCATTATCTGAAAGTGAAGATGAAATAGTACGTTCATAATGACTACAAGAAACCAATGGGGTGTCTTCACATGAGTCAGAGTGATCGGAAAGCTTAAAGAAGATATTTCTTTGATGAGAGTTTAAAAAGAGCTTAGAATTGATAAACGTGTAGTTTCATACACAAGAGCTTAGAAAACCTTTTAAATAACAGGTAAAGCTGTGAGAAAAGTTTGTGGTGGTGGACCGAGAAAAACAACGGTAAATGACGATTGATGAATTGTTTTACAGGTGAAAAGGTACCGAAACAGACATTGGCATCATTCAGAGGCTACTTAAGTCAACCAGATGAAAGATAAAATTGATAACTGTGACCAAGCGTCTGCATAATGCTAGTCTATTTGTTCTTCGCCCTAAGCATTGGCTGCCGATGAAAACAGCCCATGGATGGTATCGATCACGTTGAAGTCAAGAACAAAAGGACTGGAATCATTAATGAAGTCCCATTCTACTTACGGATGACTTATTTCAGTCTGAGCATTTTTACCCAGCTAATATGGAGTTGATATTAAGAAAAATAAGGAAACAGTTTAATTCCAGTAACAATAGGGACAGAGACCATTGTAAGTGATTTTGGATGTTTTAGTAGGGGAGAAATATATGAAATTAATGAATGGAGTTCAAAATTGACGTATGTCTCTCATTTACGATTAACGCCATAGAATTAACCTTCCCCGCATGCATATGTTCTGAGGTGCAACTGGTCCAATTTTTTTTCTGTTGACGACTATGTACGTCCATGCAATTCCTATGCCTTTAAGAAGTATCTAAAAATATGAAGATTTGAAGAATGTCGTCATGCTTTTCTGCTGAAGTCCTTTGAAAACAGTCAACCTTGAAACTCGGTGTCTTTGCCCGCATACACACAACTCACGAGTTATCTGAGAATTTATAGTATTCCTGTTAAAACTCGCTGTAACAAACCATTTGTCTTCTTTGGTGATCGTGGCACTTGGACAACCTTGCACAGGCTTTCTCTCGAATGATCTGTTATACTAAAACTGTTTATGTAATTTGAACTCGATGCCGGATGCTATAATTGAAATTTTGACAAATCTGGATTTGAGATTGGTCCACTTCTAGCCTACCTATATTTCACCACCTCATTTTATATTCTGAACTTTGATTATTACACACATTTTATTTTTGAATTTTAATTTAACTGATGGCTGTAAAAAGATACGAAGAAATGCTTTGAGGTGTGCTGGTGAACGAAATACGGATTTTGGCACCTGCGCTTATAATCCCGATATTCTCTATTAGCTCCAATCCCCCACACGTGTACGCTTACGTATTCAACCTACAAGATTTTCAAAAATGTGTGAGGAAATTAAGAAGATGCCAAGATCATAGCATAGCAAGCAGCAAGATCTTAACTCTGAAGGACATCAAAAACTGAAAAACAATTTCCTGAAAAATTGCAACACTTATTTTAAGAAATTGAAGAGAATTTGAAATTGAGTGTGAGCAGCTAGTGAGTGAGTGGATATTAACGTCGCACGTTCAGCTATATGAGGGCTTTTGGCGATGGACCTCGTAATTCTGAACCTTGGTCAAGTGAAGAGGATGCCACTTGAGCAGACACCCCCTCTCCTAACTACCACACCACTCAACGGGAAGACATTTGAGCTCTCGACAGATTTAACGTGCAGCATTTCCCTACACGGTGGTTCTTTATTGGTATTGGTTTCGAACTCATGACATGCCAGCCACGATCCGATATCTTGACCACTAGGCTACCGCAGGCAAGTATGAGCAGCAGACGGTATCACACAATGATTGCAGTTATAGGTGATGTTTTATTTTTTATTTATTTACCATGGATTTTTTCCCTTCATGGCTAGACTTCTTAACCCCGAGTAGCCAGGCGGGGTACATAGTATCCAAGCATCACAAAACCTTTAATTTTGGGAAAACTGTTTATTTGCCACCGCTTATCTTACCAGTATCCACCTATACGACAGACTTCACGGGATCTAAAATGTATTTGTCTCTTGTCTTCCTTTTTCGGGAATGACAAACGTTTTTATTTGGGTGACTAAATTCCCCATGCGACCTCTTTTGTTCCAAAATATTTTCTATGAACTGGTTACAATTTTTCCCTGTGAACGACTTAGTGGTTTTGACTGCTGTGTTACATGGCACTTTAGGGTTTATAAATGTAAATGAATATAATACAAACAAAGAAATAAGCATCTGCAATCTCTATTACATTAATTTGAAGCTGATCCAGCTAGAGACGAACTTGATCATATAATGAATATTATTTATGATAGTGAAAGTGAATTTCAAAAAAAGTGATGAACATGAGACGTTTGAGTTGAAAGGAAAATTTCTAAATATTTCCATCAAGAAAGATATGGTGCCAAAATTGTACTACAAGACACACTGCGCCCTTTCAAAAAGGCATAAGCAAGAAAAAGCTAAACATCCTATTTGCCAATCGAGAACAATAAAACTACAATAACTATAATAAAATATGACATATTTTATTCAAGTTACATTTAGTTTGAAGCAAATATTATTGATGTTATGTTAGTGAAAAGTATATGTGATATGCGTCCTTTATCGAAGTAGTGCAAATTTTATACATTTTAGTTCAGTTTCATTGTGTATTTCTTCTCAAATTATCAAAGAAATATTGAAAGGTTCTTCGAAATAGGTAAATATAATTTTCTTAGTTAAATTATTCACTGCAATTAGGAATTTCATCTTATGTAGTAAAAATAATTATAGAAAAGTAATTGGGGTGACTCAGTCACCCCGTGCGACCACTAACGGTAGTATCCTTTGCGTGGGTTCTCCTGGCTTTATGACGCCAATCTATCAGTAATACCCTTCAATTCTTTGTTCCATAATGTATGCATTCAATTTTTTTATGTTTGGCTACTATGCTTTTATTAACCTTTAAGTGCTACATGTTGTTTTTATGGCAAGAAATCTAAACTGCCCAATTGAATTTTTTGAATATGCGACAGAATATGAAAAGTTAAATTTTGTGCCCTAGCGTATTACCAAGTTCTATGAGTTCTTGATTTTAATCGGTTATCGCAACCCCTTTCTACAAAAAATTACTATTCCACCTATATTCTGTGTGCGAAAAAATTATAAATGAAATAGATAAACTGCTTTTTTTTTGTCACTCGTGATAGAAATATGCATTCAGTTTTGAATAAATGTCCTCTTATTCATTCAACTGACCCCATCGAGGTTATTTTATTTCTGGATTATGGATAAAAAAGTGTTAATTTCTTATGCTTATTTTCAAACATACATATTTTTCTAAACGTAATAGCGCCATTCACATACACAATTTCCTTAAATAGTAATGCAACAAAATCATCTGATTTTATAAATTATATTTGTAAATTTGGTTTTTTGTATGGCAGAAATCATCAGACTTTGGAGTCAATTCCCATTAATTATAAATATAAAGCATAGTATACCTAGTTTTTTCATGAATTACACATTGTATTTTTAGCGCGTTTTTCACGTAGTGGAACATAAGCGCTATAAGGACGCAAATTTCGTCTTCGTCTTCATTCCATATTTTGTCGTACCTTTTTCTCAGCCAATAAGCAACCAATTGACCTCGGTTTTTCGGCATTTGGTCGCATTTGTGCCCTAGATGAGCCGAATCATATTTAAATTTTCCCATAGTTTTCTTAAATTTTCCTGCGAATTTTCCTCAATTTCGCTAGTTTATAACAAAAATTTCTCAAATTTTACCTAGTAAATTTATTATTTGCAAAAAGTTTTTTAAAAAAAAATCTACCTGCATTTTGGAGGAAATATTCACAAAAAAGTTTAGAAAACAAGTATAAAAGGCTCTGATTTTACTTTTGTAGCTTCTGTAAAAAAAATTTTTTTGCTTTTTTATAGTGCTGATAGATTTGTCTCATTATTTCATTTCAGCTCAATAGTAGTACATTTAGAGGAGTGGTACAGCACACACTACTTTCTGTTAGTAAAAAGTTCATTAGTTGCATTATTGTATAATACAACATGTGAAAAACGTGCTAAAATTACTTGGCCATGCCAATGATTGATATCTTGTTATATTTTGCTCTATAAATGATTATGAAATTATTAGCCAAAATTGATCACGTATCAATAATTCGAAAACACCCTACTGCAAAACACGGCATCGCAATTTTAACAGTGGATTCTCTTATTACCTTCTTCCTTTTACTGTGTTTGTTTGAGCAGCAAATAATACACTGTCGTTTTGATTATTTTCTTCTCTGTTGAAGGAATGTAGTAAAAAAAGGGTTTTTCAGACGAGAGTGAAGAGGGGTGCTCAGCAGAAGGACGTCCTCTTTTTGCAGTAAATTTAACTGAGTGGTACTTTTCAATTATTAAAAACTATAAAAAGCACATGTGAAATAATTCGGGAACGACATATTGCACTGTATAAATTTTCCCAATGCCCGATCTACATTCATGATGTGCTAAGATGGTATGCTTACCCCTCCAGAACTCAATTCGGGAAAGAACGAGAAAGGTGAAAAATTCCTCACACTTCCGATATCCTGGAAGTTCTCTTCTGTTAAGTATTTGTTCATACTGAACAAATAAATATTCCAAGGCTTTGTATCTTTTATTACAATCTTTTAAAAGCATTTACTTGGGAGTACTTATAAGATGTTTCCCCTCACTATGAAGTATTCAATAAATGCTAGCTTAATTTTTGGATCCGATATATTTTCTGGAAAAGATTTTGGAGTAAATACATTTCAATTATGATACCTCCAAAAATATTTTGCATATAGTTTACTTTTTTTTCTTGCAGTGATTGTTTCTGTTTATATATATATACAGGGTGTCCAGCCTTAATGTGACCCAGTAGCTAATTCCCGAACCGTTCGGTTAAGATATGCAATCCAATTTAAAAAATGTTTTAAAACAGGTAAAGAATGTTTTTACGTGCTTTTCGAACAAAAAAAAACCCATTTAGAAAAAAATTACAAAAATTAATTTTTTATACGGTCCCCAGGTTCTATCACTTATATTCAGGAAAATATGCAGTACACACAAAAACAAAGTAAACACAAAAAGTTTCATTTTATTACGATAAAAACTGGCCCAGTTATGGAACTTCGAAAAACATATATTTTACCCATTTTTTTAGCCATTTTCAAGACGCTAGAAAGGGTCCATCTCCAAAGTGAATTTAGTTGGAACTCTGCCATGAAACTTTAGGTCTTGCACGCTACTTTTATGTGAATTGTTTTTAAATTTTAAAGCATACGTTTTAATAATACAATAATTGAGTACTTAAGAAATAAAATTTAATCTGTGTACGAGTAAAAAATAGAAAAAACAAAATATTTTGGAAGAAGAAAACAGTTCAAAAGCAGTTCCAAAAAATAGACTTATATGCTATGGCTTCAGTCTGATTTGCTGCGTTTTCGCTGATCATGACGAACGTTAAAAATCTGTTGTGTAGACGCTTGCAATTGCATACAGTCGGATTCTAATATTATGAATTCTAGTACGGGAGAACGATATGTATATAAATGAAGAATACTGCGAAATAAGAGAGAGGCGGCAAGACTTTATGCCATTAAATTTAACACTCGAAAACATCACCTTATTGTACAATTGCCCTTGCTGTTCAACACTTTTATAAAACTGTGAGTTGTTATAGACGTATCCCCTTGTCTCGTGTCACACCTCGTGCTTTCACCAATTTTTAAATTAATTTGGTCAGTCTGATATAATAAAGCCCCTGATTCATGATTGGCACATCATTCCACATTATGCTATAATTTAAACGTCAAATCCTGTATTATTTTGCTGCTATTTGTTAAATCAAGCTGTTTTAATCTTTTCGGTACAAGTTGTATTTCTTTAATTTTATTTTTATTGTTTGCCATACAGCAATACAAATTGTCAATCTATGATGTTTACTACGATGTTTTAATATTACTATGATGTTTTTCATTTGCTCTTTCTGTATAGATAGTGAATTACTGTTCTCTTAACTCAATTTATATACGACCCCCTTTCTGAGCAACTCAGATGCTTCAAATTTATGTAGGCATAACTCGGTCAGTTTTTATCGTAATAAAATGAAACTTTTTGTGTTTACTTTGTTTTTGTATATATATATACTGCATATTTTCCTAAATATAAGTAATAGGACCTGGGGACCGTATAAAAATTTAAATTTTGTATTTTTTTTGTAAATGAATTTTTTTGCTCGAAAAGCACGTAAAAACATTCTTTAATTTTTTTAAAACATTTTTCAAATTGGAAGTGCATATCTAAACCGAACGGTTCGGGAATTAGCTATTGGGTCACATTAAGGCTGGACACCCTGTATATATATATATATATACAGGAGGTCGTTCGTTCTTTATGGAAATCATTTTAATAGTTACTTTTTATCAATAAATACCGTATTATTTGTGGCAATTTGCTTTTTTCTGATAGGCATGATTCTTATCAATAATTCTGACTTGAACTTTTCATGAAAGTAAACATTTTTCCCTAGTACTACCATGTATATTTTACTCCAATCTTCTTGAACCATTTTCCAAAGTCCATTCAGTGTACTTGGATGACGTTTTCCTAAGGCTCATTTTAACAAACCGAAGGCACAAAAATCCATTGGTGGTAGGGTAATGTAACACGTATTTCATCAAATGGGATATACTTTATTCCAGTTTCTGATTTTTTTCTTTGCTAAATAAGCGGCAGCTGACTTAGTTGTGTAACAAGAGGCTCTGACCATTTGAAGATCAACTTCATCAATTTCCTTTTCATATAAGGCTGGAATTTCTTTTTTCAAAAATCGATTCTGAAAAATTCTGCTAATAATAGAGTGAATTAATTTTGTATTTAAATGAGAATGTTTTGATTTTTTAAATTTGTCATTGTTAGAAAATCCTGCAACATTCATGTATCTCTTTGGGAACTTTACTGTGCAATTATGAAGCCATTACGGACGGTCATTCCCGCCAGTGGAGCAACAGAAAATTGATCTTTTTTTCAGTCACTTATATATACCCATGTGTCATCGAGTTTTTCTACAAATTTCCACTTTTCGACAGCTAGAGGTGTTTTACATAAATTTCTACAATTCGCTTTTCTTTCAGCAATATGCTTTGAAAAAGACGATGAAATTCAGGTTGAAACTTATTGTTTAACTTTAAATCCTTATGAATGATTTTAACTACAATGCCGGAAGACATTCTTAGTATTGATGCAATTAATCATTGATTCGGCGAGGGTTTTTTTTAGGACTAGATTCATCACTTTCTAAATAGTTGCCTGTGTGTGAACAGTTTTAGGATAAGGTTTCGTAGTCATGTTTTCGTTTTTACTTTAAACTAGACGTTTTATCAATTTCAAATTTAATACATTATAAATGCATTTGATTTCAAATGCAGTAACCGTGTTTCTTACACCGCTTTATAATTTGTTGATAAAGATATTTCTCCTCAGAAAGTGTAATTACGTAACATTCGAGCCATCTATCAATTTTAGGCACCATTTTTAAAATAAATCATTTTATTTTAAATTCTTATAAAAAGAAAACATTTGCTGATGAATATTCTGAAATTGCCCAAATTTTATCTCGAAATGTAAATGAGTAAATGAATTACAAAGTCATTTCCATAAAGTACTAGTGATTTTCTGCATATGCCTATGTTTGTGTGAATCAAAGCACTTATTTATTTTCCTATTAAAATATATATTACAAGAAAAAAGAATATATTGGGGTTTAAAACTAATATTTAGATAATCTAATATAAGCATTGTACATTAATTAACTTTCTTTTCATTTTTAGAATTTCGTGTGAATAAAATGTAGATTTTATTCTTATTCGTTACCTTTTTTAACATATTTAGCATTTATAGAACGTACACTGATTCATATATTGTTTTTATGTATTCAAACTGGAACGTTATTAATGGAAACAAAAATTGTAGATAACATATAAAAGGCAAAATAAGAAGAAGTATATTTTAAAATTTAAAGCAATGGGAAATGTTATAAACTATATTTATGGCTTCTAAAATTAATGTTTAAGTGTATACCCTTTTAAATTGTTACACAAGGTTAAAAAATAAACTATTCATTATATATATATATATATATATATCACTAAGAACTGCATTTTTTATAAATACTTAAATTTCTCACAGCAAATCTAAGTCTGTATATACAAAGGAGAAAGGTGACTCACTAACTCACTCTCACTACAATAAAACCTACGGACTTGAAGTTTTACAGACAAGTTTCTTTTTTTACTGAACTGATTTCACAAAAAAAAAAAAACAAAAAAAAAAACGATCTTTACAGTAGTCGCATACGATGTGTAACATCTGACATGTTATCGTTGTAAATTTGCAATAGCAACTTAAATCCTGAAAAAAATGAATCGAGTATCATTGGAAATAATTTTCTATGGAATAATTATATATCTTTAATGAAAATTTTATTTAATTAACACAAGGAGTAATGTAATTTTTTATCAAAAATAATTATTCTTGTTCAATTTGGGGAAGAGCGGTAATGTGTGATAATTTATGATAACAATAATATGACACATATACTTGTGTTTTCAAAGTATTTAAAAACCGGTGAAAAATAGCGTCAAAAACAGTACCACCGTTAGTTGTCGAAACATTTCGATTTGTGTTCATTTCGAGCTTGAGTTCATCATTTAAAAAAGCTATGAGTGGCTCTGCTTCTAGCAAACTGAAGTTAACGTTAAAATCACCACCCAAAATCCTGGGAAGCGAGTGACAGTTTTTTTTAAAGAGCAGAACCACCTTCGGTATACGGTTAAAGTAAAAAATGCAGGAAATCGTTAATTTTTTGAACCATTTGATTCGGAGGAATGTATACGACCACCGAAATCACTGTCCTATTTTAAATAAGCATTTTGCCGCACATATATCCCCAATATCTTGACTAACAATACCCAGTCCACTTGTTGGTCGATAAGTAATACCCATATGTCGAGCCACAACATGTGAGTTGTTCTGTTAATGATAAATCGCAACACCCGCTGCTCTGTGGCCCGGTTGTTTAAATTGTACGCAGCAATCGAAGTCAGGTATCGAAACATGCTCGTAATTGTCTAAACACGTCTCTGCCTAAAGGACTTAGCTTCTTCTCTGATCCTGAAGTGAGAAAACAAAAACAAAGATCCCACGGCCTAGACCGCAGGGGGTGGGGGATTGGGGTGGAGCCCCTCCGGAATGAAGGAGAAAAAAGAGAACTTCACTCCCAGGTTAGCGAAGAAACACCACCAAGCGCGCTGATTGGTCAAATTAAATAGAGCGCGCTTCCCCAACTTCCTGTTACGCATTTCCGTCCCTTTTCACGAAATCACTCCCACAAATCTCCAGCAATCGAGAGGAAAGATGTTACACATCAAAAAAAAAATTCTGAAATAAATTGCTTTATATGTTTTAAAAGTATTTAAGCTAAGAATATATTTGATTTATAAGTTTTGACGGCCCTCATTTGATATGTGTATGCGGCGGGTTTTTCCGTCAATTAGTTCAAAGAAAATTTAAAAATTTGGCTTAATAATTTCTTTTTAGTTTTTATCTTGAATTGTTGCATTTTTATAAATTCATACGTGCAAAGAACTAAAATGTATAATGCACAAGGGTAGTATGAAAAATAAAAAGAATAATTGCAATGTTTCTCTTTTTTCATTATGGATGTTTTCATTCAAAAACAAATCACAGTAATACGAAAGCAACTTCTTTAATAATATATTAGTTTATGTTTCGTATTATAAATACAATTGGATATTGTTATCACTTAGTCAAAATGGTTTCTTAAATAAATCTTGAACTTATATGCTCAATTTAGGCCCTGTTTAAGTATTTCTTTGAACTATTGTTGAGTAGATCTTAATAAGCTGATATAAGTAAACATTTTGCTATCTAAGTTTTAAAAAAAATATATGACGACGCTCTAGTTAGATAAAAAAAATACTGATCAAAGTTAAATAAATATATTTACATCTTAGAAGCAGAGAAGCAAAAACACATTTTCTTTCTTTTATCCACATTTTTTTTTCTTTTTTTACTATCTATTCTGAAAGATGCAACAATATTTTTTTCAGCAGATATAAGTAAGCGAAAAAACATGTTCATTAGTGCGTAAAAAAACTCCAGTTTTATTAAACATGACATTAATTTGTGAAGAGTTAAATTTTTGTCTCTTCTTTTCTTCTTCTTTTTTTATGTCCAAGAAAACTTTGGACTTTATAATCTTGCGTCCTACATTTTTCTTGATGTTCTTTATTAAAATAAATAAGAGAATTCTAGAATTTTTGTTAGAAACACTGAGATTTTTTTTTCTTTGTAAGATCATATACGCGCCGCTGTAGAACTCAGAAAATATAAGTAAATGTGATACAAACGTACAAGGAGTAAAAGAGAAGAGCATAGATATAACTACTACTTAATAATATTGAAGTTGTAAAATAAAAAGCCACACAAAAAGCATAAGTATGGACAAAGTATTAGCACTTCTATATCTGCATACTAAAATATTTTTGTGGAAATATATTAGAATTAAAATTATTGCAAAGTAGATTTCTCAAGAAGAGGTTGCAATCATAATATTTTGCAATTCAGTTGTGTAGATTTCTTATATTAAGAATTATAAAATAGTGAAACATTCAGTTCAGATTTAATTATCTCCATTTTTTGAATGTAATAATTCCTAAATAATTCAGGCATTCCTTAGTGCCAATGCTCATTTCTTAAAAACTTATTCAAGTGTAATAATTACTAATTTTAAATCTTAAATCACAGCTATATAAAGCAATGTTAGATATAGTTTATGAAGATAATAATTTTTTTTACTCAATCGGAATTTTTGGTAAACAGTTAAATAAATGTCTGTAGCTAGTATTTATATGATCATCACTTTTTACCTAACTGTTCTAACAATTCTTATTTAGTTTTCCGATTTCAAAATCTCTTATAATTAAATGTAAAACAAGGAACTGTCATATGATAATATCTATTTAAAGAATTACATGCAAATAATATTTTACTTAAAAAGAGCTTTTTGAGTGTTATTATTTTTTTTGGTGAATAATTCCATGCAAGTTTGTTTAAAGTCAACCATTTATTGCTTGATAGTTGATTTAAAGCTGCAAATGGTCCAAATATATTTATGGAAGTTGTTTTAATGATATAACATTTTACAAGAATGCAACCGTTCTTCTTTGAATGTAGAAAAAACCCTTAAAGTGTATTCTAAAATAATCATTCGTATTAAATAATATAATAATTAAATTAAATGTGCTTTTTAATCTACTCAAAGCCCATTTCATTTTATTTATCTTTAACTTATGCACGTTTTACATCGAAAAATTTTATCATTTTTAAAATGATTTCTAAAACATTTTTCGTTTTTTAGCTTTTATGACTAGAAAATGTTTTTTTAACATTTTAAAAAGAAGAAAATTACAGATATTAAAGATATTAATCAATTGTAAGAAATTGTTCCAACTTTATCCATTATTATCATATTTAAAAAGATTTTTTACTTATTGCAAGAGTTATAGATTACTGCGAAAATCGCCATACTATAAAATTATTAAATAACGATTTATGTCTTTCTTTAGTACATGTATCATAATTTAACTCAGTGATGAAACGCTGTGCCCATCTCAGTGTACGCGGCCTTGGAACCTGAGGTGCATAAGCAGATGTTCCGGAAAGTGGTCATTCAGACTCGAAATCCCAGTGTTAAGTTCTCAAGCAAGCTCGGTACTCATTTAACGACCCACTGAAGGAATGAAACTCTGAGTCGAGTTCACTCAGCTCCAGGGTTTGAACCTCCGACCTAAGATGTGGTAGTGTGAGGCACTACCACTCAGCCACTGGGTTTCAGGCAGCTGAATAAAATTAAATGTTCGATTTAATTGCATCCATTTTTTTGGTAACGCAAGCACAATGTATACAGTGGTACCTCGACATACGAGTGCCCCAACATACGAGTTTTTCGAGATACGAGCCGGCGAGCGAGTGATTTTTTGCTTTGAGTTACGAGCGAAATTCGAGATATGAGTTCGGTTTAGCAGGTCGGCCGGTAGTAGCACGCGACCGCGCGCCACGCGGTCGCGCCCATCAAGGTTAGTGAATCAGTTAGCAGCGTGCTTCCACTGTGATAAGTTGTGTAGTTGTGTTCGCGTTTTGTGTTGCGTTTACATTTACATTTACAGTTGTAGTTCATTTATTTTTATAACCATGGATCGAAGAAAGTTTGTGAAAAGTCAAGTGCTAAGAAAAAGATGATGAGTATTGAATTAAAACGTGAAATTATAGAAAAACATGAGCAAGGTGTTTGAGTTTGTTTCGAGGAGTCAAAGGAGGAGGTTATTTCTACAAGTGAGATAAATGAGATCTTAGGAATGTGGGAGAGAGTTTCACAGTTCGTGGAAAAGAAACACCCAGAAAAAGTTGCAACAGGTCGTGCATCTGATCTTTTTAATGACACTTGCCTAACTTATTTCCGGAACATTCTGAGAGGGAGGAAGAAACAAACCTCCTTGGACATGTTTTTTTCTAAACGGCCTGCAGGTGAAAGCGAGAAAAATGTAGCGAAAAAGGCAAAGACCAGTGAGGATATCTAATTTATTTCTTTACATCCTCCTTTTTGTTTTTGTACAATAAATATTTGTCATTTATAAATACGTTTTTATTATTCAAAACCACGTAACAAAAATAATTGGTGTGACATTTTGGGGGTTGGAACGGATTAATGGTAGTTCAATTGTTTTGTATGGGGAAATTTGCTTCGAGATACGAGTAATTCAAGATACGAGCAAGGTTGCGGAACGAATTAAACTCGTATGTCGAGGTACCACTGTATTAAAAATTAGATTGCTTACAAATACACTATAACCCCTAACATTCGGAGTTGGTTGTTAAACTGCAGGTTATGTGAATTGAGCATTAACATCGATAAAAAGCAATAATATAAATTCTAAAATATTGCAATGTTTTTTATAGTTTCCTTTTCTTATAAGCAAAATTCCCTCTAAGAAAACTTTAACAAGACCTTAACTTTGACAAGCAAAGTATTTAAAGAAAATTAAGCTTGTTTTATGAGTTAATCCGTTATGGATGATTGCCTTTTAACAAAATTTTGTTTCTCCTTAATCTTTTTTATGTCACATTTCATTTGCTTCTCAGTAAAATCAAGTAGTTGCTCAAGGAATTTAAAATAACTTACCGTTAAATACTTAAAACAATTTTTAGGAGAGACAAGAAAAAGTTAATTAATTAATGTAAAAAAACTATAAGAAGGCTTTGCCTTTATTCAATACAGTTCAATCTTATATTTTGTGTGTACCTAAGTCATCGAAAAATGAAGAGCATATAATAATTTAGCATAAATATTAAGGATGTGAGATAGATTACATATAAGCACTGCCAATTAATATTTTTCAAATGCTTTAGTACTCAACCCGATACCGTTTTAATTAAGTTCGACATTTGTTAATGTTTAAAAGTAAACAATGGATTTTATAAGGTTCTTAGAGAACATTTAGACTAGAGTTACCCATTATTTATATTGTAAACGGCAGTATGGTGAGTCCCAGAACCGTGAATTCAAAACAGCTGCTTCGAAGAAAAAAAACTCGAATTGTGTTTACTAACTATCAAAGAGTACTCGGAAAAAATAACATATATTAAAACATATTCAGAAGTTTGCAAACACCCACCTACCGTATATATTTATAATTTAGTCATCTTATAACTTCGAATAAAAATAAGAAAGTGAAAGTTTAAGCACTTTAGAAATATTAAAATATCTCTCTATTTTTATTAATTGTTGTTTTAGTCTTATTTTACTGGTTGAATGATACATTACTAACAAGGAACATAAAAAACATGATTTTAAAGAATCATGTTTCCGTACATTTTAGAAATGTACTAGGAATAATATTTATTTGTATTTATTTATTTGGTAGGGAATATAGACCAAATTTATGGTACATCTTTCGTAATACATTCCACTTTTTAAAAAGAAATAAATTTGTTTTTCATTTATATTCCAGAAGCACTTATTCAAAATTTGAAGTAAACAAAATTTATGTCTTTAAACCAGCGTTTCTCAAACTGCGGGGGGAACCCCCTAAGGGGGCGTAATAACTCTGCGAGGGAAGCGCGAGCATGTTGAAAAGTCGATAGCAAAATATTATTTAAAAAAAAATCATTAATTTATGAAAAAGCAAACAAACAAAATACATTTTAACATAATAAAAAATACGCATTTACACTAATATAATACACTAATTAATGTATCAGTACTGCGCAACATATTTTATAATTAATTTAACAGAATTAAGTTAGGAACAAGTTTAAAAATTTCCAGTGACTCCATGGGCTAGCCATATAAAAAATAATATTCAAAATTTAATATTTAACTTGATAATTTGTACGGTTTATAATTAATCCCTTAACTGCCGGTTAAAAGTAACACAAATCGCTCCCCAATGCCACCGTTTTCTACGTAGGTGCACGAATGTGATGTATGGGAGTGAGGGGGGGGGAGATATAAATAAGCAAAAAATTCTATGGAATAAGTAAATCCTTCACAAATACTGTCAAAGTCCTTTTCTTGCATTCCAAAGCCTTCGGAGAAATTTTATGGATGGTAGAGCACAGAGAGAGAGAGAGAGAGAGAAAAGATTGTACTTCGGAAAGATGAATATTCGTCCTTGGCAATTATCGGTTTGGTTAGCGAGACATTTACATATGTAGGTGGCACGTAAGAGGTTGAAGTCGTGTTGTAGTTTTATCATCAAAGTATATCGAATTCAATACATTGTTATTGTATGGAAGGGGGTGTGATGCACAATATGACTGAATATTGGATCGTGGATATTCAGAGTTTGAGAAGCACTGCTTGAAGAAGGAGATTTTTTTTTTATTAAATATCTTGAGAAATTAAAACAGTTTACTTTTTGAAACTGAATTCCTAACATGTTTTTCATTGCAGTCCACCATCATTATTTAAAATAAAGCGTGTACGGTTAATTAAAAGTACATATCAAACTTTCTTTAATTACAGAAGAGAAACGTGCATTAATTATGAAAAAAGAGTCATTTCACTTTATACGGATTTAATAAAAAAGACGTTTTTCTCGAATTTAAGTGATTAATTTAATGGTTAATGCGCAATTCAAATTTGTAGTACAAATATTAAACATTTTTTTTTCAACAAAGGTTTTTATATTTTGCATTTTCATTACTGCAGACGTAATAAATCATAAGATCAATCGAAAAGCAAAAATTAAAAGAAAAGGGTTTAATCATTAACTTTCCAATTTTTATATAAACACTGCAGAAAATAAAATTCAAGCTAATTTGTAACATTAAGCTTTAAAATTGACTACTAAAATATTTTTCAATTTTTTTTGGATAGATAAACTATTATCAAAAATCTGTTGGAATACAAAAAATAGAAGTAAAAAATTTGGACACAAGGAAAAATATATAATCGCTGTTTGGGACAAATAGTATTATAATTGGTTATTAAAAATTACAGTATTTAAAATGTACACAATAGAATTGCTTAAAATACAGTAATAATTTAAATTCAGTATTATTTAATTTTAGATATCACAGAGGGAAAGATAATTTCATAAATCTCTTTGGTGAGATCTTATACATATAGTTTAAAGAATATTTTATAAAAGAACAATATAATATTGTTTTTCGCTGTTTTGAGGAAGGCAATAAATAATACTCTAAAAAAACAAGTTTATGAATCAACTTAAAGAGTAACAATTGGTGAGGAACTCCCACAGAATTGTAACAGCTGTCTAAAAAAATGTCAGGTACATATTACATAAAACTTATCACATTATAATAGTATATTCAATTGCTAAATTTTGTTTAATTGTAAATAATCATAAAAAGTTACACAATAAAAATTAAATAAATGCTGCACAGTTTCCTAAAAAACAGTCTATTTATTTATTTTTACATAAAAATGTAAACTTACAAATTAATTTTTTTATGATATTTTTTTTTTGTAAAATGCTGTGTCTTTTGTGAGTTACAAAAAAAAACCTTATTGCTTGCAGTCTTATTTTTTTTGGAAGTTCCATCTAGATTTTGCTTCCCCGGGATCTCTGTGTTTCTTCAGATCACAAAATACCAGAATTAAATTAACTAATCAATAGATTTAATTTTTTTCTGAATTATATTTTAAATTTTTTTTCTACAAAAGTAAGTGTTATAGATATCATTTAATTGGAATTAATTTGCAAGTGAATCAGCAATGTTTTCAGATTTATCTTGGCCACTTAGTACGATAACTTGATGATCCTTAAGGCCTGAAATTTTAGAGGTCTTTTTTTTTGAAAATTTGGGACATTTTTTATAAGGCTGTCCACCATATTCAGCGTCTAAAGTGTATCCTCCGAAGAATTTTTCTCTGTTTTCGTTAACTATTCGTTTAATTTAATTGTGTATGTTTAAGGAATTTTTATTATTTGGGTGTCTGATAAATTGGCAGATTTTTCTAGCTCTGTTCCGTAGTTTGAATAGCTCACTCTCATTACATATGGCTTATCCAATTGATTCCCACGCCTAGAAGATGATTTATGAGTGGGTAGAAGAAGTTGTGTTGTGTGATGTCATGAGTTTCAGCATCTATGTCATCACGGCAGTTGGCAGTTGAGGCGTCGTAAATTTTGCTTTTGATGACGTCGTTTTTAAAAATGTCCCACTTTGTGTATGTTTGTGGAGATGTTAGTGAGAATTTAGTGGAAGCTAGAAATTTATTTTATATGGTTATATTACTGGAGTTGAGATTCGGAATAGAGAGTATGTTGCTTGGAAATAAGATATTTTTCATGAGATCAATATCGAGAATTGAGGATGTCACATGCCCTAAGAGATTGGAGTGGGTGGAGCTGCAAGTTCCAAATAGTTTATTTTGAATGTAAGTCTGAAGAAAGTTTCCTCTATCTTCGGGGATCACCAGTGTGTATGCTTTGCGTTGAAATTCTTGGACAAAATTGAGGTAGGATCAAGATTTTTAAGTATATCTAGGTCGGTGTGTAGTGTGGAGATTGGACTGGATTGGAGATATAGATTGAGGAAACAAAAATATTTCTCGGCCAATGGGGGTAACTGCGACGATAGTCGCTTCAGTACTTAGTAGTAGTGGGGTTGGATCGTGTAAATGAGAAATGTAGCTTTTAAGGAGAATTGAACTTCCACCCACCAGGGAGGCGGCGTTGGATATGTTGTTTCTCTAAATGGTGTAGTTAGAAATAAAGAAAGAAAGCTATGATCTGCGACTGGTTTCTTGTAAGAGAAGAATATTAGAAGAACTCTTATCAACGAATTCTTGTCGATATGAGATTTCACACTGTCTGCTTTCCATGAAGTAATGAATGAGTGAATATTAAAGTCCCACTGTTCAGCTACACGAGGGCTTTTTGGGGACGGTCAGCGGAATTTTGAACCATGGTCAAGTGACGCGGACGACACCTGTCCATGAAGTAATACTGAGTCCTAAAAACGTATTAGTCAATATGAATATTTAGAGAGTCTGAAGTGGTGCTAATGTCTTTGATTAGGATATTTAATTTATCCAAAACATTTTCTGTTTTTCTAGGTTTTGCTCCAGTGTTGCGTACAAGGCTGGGACTCTTTCAAAGATTAAGTTTAATTCCAGTAAGGCGTTTATTACATTAACTACATTGGTTGGTTATTTTTATTAACATGATTATTGCGCTTTACTGGGTTCATTGATTTTTTTCGCCGATCCTGGCGACCTTTCATTTTGTGTCGTTCCCTGGTTGTTAGTATTACTTACAATGTTAACATAACTTAGTCCCGGAATAACAGACTTGGAGAATACAGTAGTTTGATTTTTATTTTTGTTATCTTTATTGGATTTGCATTTCTTGTTCTTAGGGTATTTAGGGCCTTCAGCCGAAGAAGAGGCAACATGTTCCTTCAGTTCGCAATTAATGCAATTGGGATTTTTCAACTATTTTCTATGGGACAATACCTGGTCTTATGATTTTCTCCACACTTCAAGCAATAAAGTGGTAGTAATTTATGAAATTAATGCAATCCCTAAATTAAATTCATGTTTGAACCTTTTCTAAAAACTGATTTTTTTTTCATAGAAACTTTTATCAGATATTATAAATTATAAACTTTTGTTTTTCTTTGTATAAGTAAATATTCATATAAGACTGTTATACATTCTATGAGAGAAATAAATTTTACTTTCCAAGTAAGTGGTATCCTAGTTCCCGGAATATACCTCTATGACCACTCTATTTAATTTATCAAAAATTAATTTAATTGTCCTTTCATAACATTTTAATATTTAGTTTGATGTAAGAGATGATAGTTACTTGCAAAAGTTTATGCAAGTATTTAAAAAAAAAATTCCATGGGTCTGATACAACTTAAGGTTCGTGGTTATGAACACGCAACCGGCGTTATTCCATTGGGGATTC
>BMAO01014667.1:0-17555 GCA_019973975.1 Trichonephila clavata | reverse complement strand
AAAAAATATTGATTTTTTAAATTATTTTAGAAAGAAATCTTTCTTTTTCACTAAATTTAAAATTATTAACAACATGAATTTATTAATGCCAGACATTTTTTGGTGTTGAAAATAATGTGCCAGATGCCATTTTTATTAAAAAAAATAATTAATTTCAAACCATTTTAGAATGTCGTAACTTTAATATTACTTTATTTACACATAAATAAGTACAAATTTAATTTTGCCAGACATTAAATTCGGTTGCGTTCTTAATAGCCAGGCCGATTTATTGGTGTAGTATACCGCGGTGTTATGAGTGAGTGAGTGAGTATAGTGTTTAATGGCGCAAGAAGCCGATCTCGGCTAAGCTGCGCCAAACATTTGTTTTAATTTCCATAAAATTCTAAAAACATAATCTGATATTTAAAATTGACATAAAATAGAGCATAACAAAAAATATATTCATTAAAATTGCATTTAAAAAAAATTGTTTTTCCTTCTTTTTTTTTTTACACAATCAAAATACTATAAAATGAGTTTAAAAAGTTCAAAAATAATGTAAAAAATGACTTTAAATTTGAACAATTATTTACAAATAAATTTATATAATTAGTCTAATTATTTTTTCCGATTTCTTGTCGTGTCATGTAGTGGCTAAAACCAGTTTTATAATGGCTATCCATCAATTGTTCACTACGTTATAGAGTATAACATCCTCATCTTCTGAGGTGTAGTGCACAAAACTCTTCTTCGGCTTGTGAGGTGTTCATTTTAATTTCGATCTCTTGTTTTTTAATTTAGAACGCTTTTTCCTATCTTTAAAATTTTGCTTCAAACTTTTTTGCTGCTTTAGATGCAGCAGAGGTTCGACTATTGGATGTCTCTGTATCAAGTAATGGTATTGATGGAAGAATTTCAATTGGTAAGGAGTTGGATGAGGAAGCAGATATGTTGGATGACGTTTCCATAGGCTGAACATATTATTCGTGGTGGAAAGCACGGCAGTAGACATAGGAATAGGTGGCTGAGGTTCTGACACTGTATCTGCTATTGAAGAGGTGGCAGCAAGAGTTTGTCTGGGTTGACAATGATGTGGATATTGATGTATTTTGTTTCAAGAGGGATGAAGTTGGTTGAAGTAATTTTATAGGTGGACAAACTATTTTTGTTATATTTTCATCATTTGTGTGAATTGCTTACAGTTATGGATTTGGCAGCCTGAGCGTAGGTTTGAAATGGTTGTGGACTATTATTTCGGGCTTCTGCATATGATATATTTTTATTAGATTTAATGGTTTGTATTTCTTTTTCGATAATCCATTTAGGGCACAGTTTTGAATCGGAGGAATGAGGCTGTGAACAATTAACGCATTTCTGCTCCAGATTGCAATCTGTGGAAGGATGTCCAACAGTTGCACATCTAGAGCACGTCAATTGCCCACGGCAGGAATTCTGCGAGTGTCCGAACCTCTGGCACTTAAAACAGCGCAGAGGAGTCGGTATGTATGGACGGATTTTACAATTTAAATAACTGCTTTTATATTAGTTGGGAGTTTCGGGCTATTGAATGTTAATATTAGATGTTTTGTAGGAATAATTGTGCTATCTTTTTTAATTGTAATTCTCCTGACCTGGATAACCCCCTGATCAGAAAATCCATCAAGGATTTCTGCTTCAGGGTGGTCAACAGGTCAGGTTCTGAAATGACACCTCGACTGGAATTTAGTGATCTATGAGGACTTACGGTTAACGGGCAATCTAAAAACGTTTTGGCCAATAGAAAGACTTAGTTTGTAAGGCAGATGTAGTTTCAATAAGTAGTCTGTGGATCGTAGCTTTTTAACAGATTTCGGATCTCCTCCTATTCCTTTTAGTGCTTTCTGTATGGCAAATGGTGATTTCAGGGACATTTCATTATTTGGTAGTGACAAGATTAAAAGCGGGAATTAGTAGCAATAGTATCTATGTTGATGTTGGGTAAAACGAGGCCTTTACCGGGCACGAAATTTCAGGATCCATGAAGAGAGATGGTATTCATCCTGGCGTGCCTCCACCCACCACGGAGTCCAACAAGGGAGGCAGTGTGCCGGTCATCTGGCAAAAACCAGGCACGGCGCTTACCTGGAGTACACCCAGAATATAGTACTACAGCATCAGGGCGAGGATCCAATGGGAAAACCCGCCCACCCCTTATCTGCAGCACTAACCCTACAGCAATGTCTCTCCGAGGACACCGGAGAGAAGTATCACCAGCCGATTGACAGGAGCGGGCTCACTCCTGCCACCCGTCTACAGCGAAGCGTGGGCCAAAGGGAACGCAAAAGGTATCCCCAGGACACCATTTTCCTCCTTACGGGACGCCGCGCACGGCAAACACGCGGGTCGGAAAACCAACGGAGTTAATAAAATAATAATGTCAAAAATAAAAGTAATCTCAAAAATGAAAAAAAAAATTAACCCATTACATCAATGAAACTAAATTAGGCCATACAAAGGATAATTAACTAAGTTAATAATAATGAGTGATGAACATTTAATGAATGAACATTTAAAATTAAGAAAATTATTTATTAAATGTTTTTTCTCTTAATTACAGGTCTGTGGTCTCGACGGGAAAAGAAAGAAGGATTTAATTGATGACAAGAAAGAGGGTCGAAAATAGAGAAAGATAACTAGGGTATCCCGGATTGTGAAGCCCGTGTTTACCAAAGACAGTAAACCCCTTGGAAAAGGAAAAGATCACTAGGGTACCTCGGGATTGTGACACCCGTACTCACCTAAAGAAGGTGAGCCCCCTGAGGGGCGCGGTGTTATGAGAGAGACAATGACAAAGTAGGTAGGCGGAAGACAGACAGGATTACTTTACACTATTTAAAGTATTCGAAAAACTTTATTTTTATGTCTTCGATTATGAGTATAATAAAAAATTAATATTTAAATTATTTAAATAATAATAAATAGTTGATTAAGAGGGTTCACCCATGTGACGTCCTGTTTTTTAAGTATTCTTAGAGAATATTTTTTTTGACGACCAGTAATAAGATAGAACTTTAAATTTTTCATCATTTATTTATATGTATTTTAAGAGTATGTATATACATGTTTAGCTAAAAATATCCAATAGAACGTGAGTTATAGCACTCTGAACACACCCTCCTCGAAAAAATGAACACTCACTTCCTCCACGATTCCGGCTGATTGACTTATTTTAAATACAAAAAAAAAAAAACTAACGGCGTTTTAATTTATTAGCTTAAATGCACAGAATGGACTATACTCAATTGAAAATATCAAAAATTGGATTTTTGGTAGAACTCTGAAGAAAAAGTTTCGAGTTTCATGGGTTTTTTTGTTATGTTTTTATTATAAAAAATGGAAATATTTTGAATTTTGGAATGATCGTAGTCCATTTGGTACCTATATATGTGCTGAGTCTACCCTATAAATTTGAAGTTTTTCGGTCAAATCTTTCTTGAGATATGATGGAGGAAAATTTGAAAAACACAGTTTTGAGAAAAACGGGTTTAAAGTTTCAAGTCCGATTAAAACACAATGAAAATTTTAACTTAGTGCTAGGAACAGCTGCTTTTATAACACCTGCTTCTTTATAATGACTTCGAAATTAAAAAAAAATTACTTTACCACCCTATTGTAGACATGTTAAGAAAGAAATTTTTGAAGAAATTTTTTTTTCGATTTCTTGAACCCATCGCATGGGTGGATACCCTTAAATATTTCGTCAGCCTGGGGTGACTCAGTAATCACTCCTGGGTTAACTCACTGATTTTAAAATTTGCCCCAACCTACGCCTCTCCTTTATGTGGACAAGCAGCAAGGACTCAGAGAATATAATTCTTTTTAGGAGTCCAAAATGTATGTTAGATAAATTTTTAATGTCTGCTGATTTATGAGGAATACAGACCAAAGAGCTTTGAGTAAATTTCCTACTATTAGTCAACTGATCAGGAGAAATGAAAAAAAAAATCTTCAATTAAACAAAGGAAACAAAAAAGAAAATATCGTTTTTTAAATATCATATAAATTTTATTGTAATTGAATAAAATGATTTTATAAAAGATAGAGAAAAAATTGCCATTGATGCAATAACAAAATTCTCTCTACTATTTATACATATTATGTTTAGGTAATCAGAATCTATTTTTCCCTGAAATATGTGTTTTCATTCTGTAATAGTGTCACAAAAAACTGATGCATCTCCATAGTCGTCATCATCATCACTGCTCCCATTATTATCAATATTACAATCATCATTATCATCATCTTGCGTTTTGTTTTGGTTTTCTAGTAGTGTTGGTTCTAGTGCAAAAAAAAAATTCATTATTAGGTTATCATGGTCTAAATAATAATTTACTCTTTTGATTTATTATACTATAAATAATACTTTACTTTTTATGATAATGTCAGCCACTGATGATGGAAACTGCTCCCCAGCAAACCAAACGAAATCATATTTATCATCATTGATGATACACCCGGAAGCTAAAAGCGATAAAGATGATGGATTTTTTAAATGAGCATTTCTCCAAAACTTTGTCACATACCGCACTCGCAATAAATGCTGATATAATTCAGCTTTACATGGTGGTAAGCTGGATGAATTGAAACTTCGACATTTCTTTTCGAAATTATCATCGGGTTTTTTTTTATTGATACGCTTTCGAAAATAGATACAAGCGGACATCATTAATATTTGAAGAGTTAGCCACCCCATACATGTGACATATAAATTTTTCCAATGTGGCAAATGTACGTTTAAGTTTATCTTCATTGTCAGTTATAATCTCTTGACATGCTAACTGATACTCGACAGATTTTTCGAGCAGTTTGAAGGGTCTTAGTTTACCTTTCCGAAAAAATGCTGGGGTATAATCGCACCCTGTTATTGCGTGGAAACATGGTAGAGCTTTCGATAAAGAAATACCAAGACCTTGGTATAAATCATTGATGCTTATAAGACGTTCATGGTTTCCTACGCCCCATTGGATCCAAAGCTTCAAAGATGCATTCAGATGATCCATATTCCCAAGAAGTATAATCAGAATATCGGAGTCTGAGCAGCGTACAACAACTTGAGCGTCAACGCTTATCTGGCAAATATGATATATAATTCGAGTATCAGCTTCTTCATGTTCTTCACATGATAAGATTCTTCAGTATTTCTAATAACTTGGTTATTTACAACACGATACGAATAGCACTTATCGGCTTAGATAAATAGTTTTATTCCCAATAAAAGGAAACATGTTATCGTTAGCCCAATTATCAATCAAAAATTTTACGAGAGCTTCCTTGAACTAAGTATTTTTGAGTTCGCCAGCAAAATTATGAGGCCGAATTTGATTAGGTCCAATGGAAATTGTACTGGTTGTTTCGTTGCGACGTAAACGCTCACAATCTTTTATGGAAGGTGTGAAATACCGATGAAACACAACGTCAATGCGAGATGATTTAAACTGTGAAATCATTCTAAGGAATTTTTTTGATATGCCATCGAAAGTTTGAGGTACATCTTTCATGAGGTGTAGCATGAAGAAACCGTCTAAAATGCTAATATCAAAAAATAAGGATTGCTGATTGGCCTTGCTAACTTTTTTCTCGAAAACTTTAATTAATTGTGCTTTATCTGTTTTACAAATACTACCATCTGCATGATACATCGATGTTGGTATCGGCGTTAGTGGAAATCCCAGTACTTTTTCAATATCGACTTTGTTGGTCATAGATATACCTAAGAGTCGACCAAACAGATCTCGTTGCATTCTTAGCTCAATAATTTTGTTACCAAGAATTATTTTTTTCTTCTTTGGTGCACCAGCAAAATTAAGCACTTGATTTTTTTTTTATTGGCTTATCAAATATGTCCTGATCTTCAGCACATTCAGTAATAAACTGTTTCCGTAAATCTTCGCCATTTTTCTCAATGCTCAGCAAAAGGGTTCGCTACATTTTGAGGTACAGGCTTGGCAGTTCAAATGTTATATATATATATATATATATATATATATATATAAACTATCTTTGTCTAAACTCTCTTTCATCAAATGGATTAATATTCTTCTCAAAAATTTCAATGAAATCAGCGATTTGTTTGCCATAAATTTTGATTCGATTTGGTTGCAAACCCGCAGACACGTCTTGTAATTGCTTCAATCCACAAACATCGAGAACGTGGGAGATTATAGCTAATATAATGCTGTGACTTTTGGTCCAGCGTTGACGGGCAGCTATGGAATTAGTAAAATGTGCAATACCACTGAGACGTCTAGCCGCTTCGGCATTGATAGTCTGCTCCAGTGTAAGATCAATTGGTATCCTCGAGAATGGTTTGTCGGTTCTTTTTATTCCAAAATATCCATTCATGAAATCATTTTTTAGTCCAGGATGTGTTTCATCTACTTTATTTAAATTGTCTAAATATTTAACACACCATCGAGCATAATTCGGTTGATTTACTGCGAAAAATAAATTGGTTATTTTTGGAATAACATATTTGAACATTTCAAAATCTCCCATGCGTATGCTTCTTGACAGGGTAATATAATAGTTTACGAGCTGGATGTAAATCAAATAGAATTGAGCCGTTTTGCCATGCTCACCTTGTCTTGTTTCTTCTACGAATTTTTGATATGCAGATAATACTCTCGATAATACATTATTAGGTAATTCTATTGTCATAGATGAATGAGAATCTATAACTTCCTGATAATGAAGGAGATCGTCCATAACTTGTTCCTTCAGGAAATTGTATTCAGTATTGTCCATCTTCAAAAATTGATTAAAATGTAACATTTGCAAGCCAAGAGCCATCAACGAGTGCAGAAGTTTGCAACGATTAGAATGTTTACCTTCAATTATACCGTTCACTGATCCAGAAGCAATAATATTACTCTCAATCATCATATGAGATAGACCACACTCATTTATAAAAACTCCTATGGCTTTAAAGAAAGCCATCATTAAATGGAATGAACCAAGATGGATGAAAAGATTATTGAATTGTGGCTTTGAGACGTTGATTGGATTTTATATGCTATTTTAGCTATCGCCAGGTCATAAGTAACTTGCACGTATATTTGATTACATTCCTTTCCAACAATTTGGGCCTGCTCCATTGTATGTTTAACTACCTCTACATTTGTTGGTGAAAAATTAATAGGTGTAAGATAAGATACTTTTTGTTTGGGACTAGTATCTTTAATCATTTTAGAATTAAAACCTGTCCACATTGGAGTGTGTCCACATGCAAGAAGTGTGAAAGTAAATATAACAGATCTATTGTTTCTATCAAAGGTAAGTTTGCAGGCAGAGTTGGTTCATTGTCCTCAGCTGGTGTTAAATTTTCTAACATTTGCAATCGATGACTAAACGACGGTAGTTCTGGAGTTTCCTCGTTAAAAGTCCGTCTTCTTTTTGTTGGTGGTAGCGGTATATCAAGATTTCCACTTATATTACTTGAATTTAATTCAATATTATAATCATCACTTACATTTTGGTAAATTATTCCTACGGTGTCATGTAAAGTGTCCTTTCCAGTTAAAGTATCAACGTATCTATCAAAATTATCGAATGCTACACCTGTGCATAATGACGGACTCTGAATGATGTCAGGAGGGCAAATTTGAGAACGGTTTACAGATGAGATCGTAGCTTCAGTTTCCAGTTCTTCCAGCGTATTGTAGTTACAACAATGTCCAAGTCGATTTAAAATATTAATTATTTTTCGACTACTTGCAAGACTTTTCACGGTCATACCCAGAGTTATGTGCTTTGATGGCTTAACAATACCATTACTTACACAATAAATAGCATCAGAAGCCAATGAGTTGCTTAATCTATGACAATTGACTCCATCTCTGAGACGAATATCTTTACCTCCAATTAATGCTTTGAAAAAGCGATCTAGTTTTTCTGGAATGGTACACTCACCATTAATCAAATCTTCCATCTTCATTACGGCAGGTAATGTTGTTTTATCCATTTTTAAAATAGTACTTCGTAGAATGAGCGCAACTTTATCAATAAGATCATCCTCTTCAAGTGTTTTAAGATCTTCTTGTTCCAATAGGTTACTATTTTTATGCATAATAACTTTTCTTTTCTTTTCCATTACAATCTTAATTTGCTTGAATTGTTTTACTATTTTTTTTTCAAGATGATGATTTGTCATTAAACTTACATCTGCTTGCGGTTGATGTATTAACTCTTCTTGTAATTCGCTATTATATATGTCACAAAGGGAAGCTAATAACAAATAATTTCTTTTTTTAACTACATCTTCTTCAATAATTGACACAATTTTATCAAAAATATTCTTATGAATATCTCGTACACTATGCCAGGAAGTGCATGCAGTATCAGCAGTAATTTTTTTGCAGTCATTGAAGTATCCCACTTCACATGAATGGTGATAAAAAATTGGAGCATTTGAGTTTTTTAGATTATTAATTGCTTGTAATAACTCTTGATTTTGGAATTTTGTAACCCATTCTGTTATTTTGTCATATACTTTGGCATCATTGGAAGAATGTAAACTTTGTTGTTTACCTTTAATTTGCTTTCGATCTTTTCCACAGAAAAAGCAAATTCTTTTGTTATCAACACTTATGTTTCTTGATTCGCTATCTTCACTCACACTCACATCAGTTAGAGCAATTGGTAACAGCGCAGTAGAATTTGATGTGCTAGGAATGTCTTCTGCTAAACTTGAGCTCCCATAATCAAATACGACTGTTTCACTCACACCTACTCGAGAATTTGGCAATAACATTGTAGAACTAGAAGCACTAGGAAGATCTGTAATTGATAAATTGGAAGTTTCAACGCTATGAAACACTGTCGCACGTTCAGCCACTGGAGTATCTGGCAATAACGGCATAGAACTCGATGAAATAGGAAGATTTGTTAATGAAATAGAATTATTGTCACATATATTACGATATTTAGCCATTAAGGCTGTAAAAGAACTGTAACATCGTCTGTGATATCCATCAGTAGTATTAATTTCCCCCGGTAACTTAATGTTGTTATATTTTAAGTTAAAATTAACACGTACACATAAAACTTCTTTACATTTTTCAACTTTTCTTCTACAAAAGTTATTATTTTTTCATTTTGGCCATTGCAAAACACATTTCATTTTATTAGCCATTATGATGCTCTCACGAAGATTAAAATAATCACACAGTTAGACTATATACCTATTCCAGATTTGGTGACTAATTCCATATAGCATTTCCAGATTTGGCAACTAAATCCAGATCCCATTTCTAGATTTGGCGACGAAAATATTAATTTACAAACCTATAAAAGCGAAATCGTTGCGTCGGAGATATCTTACCATAATATAAAAAATTGTCTAGTTTTTCTGAAAATGGAAATTAAAAAAAAAGACACGTGCATGAGAAAAAAATATTTATGTTCTAACCCAGCGTTTCTGAATCTGTGGAGTGTGCCTATTGGGAGGGGGGCGGGCATCATAACCCTACGTGGGAGGCGCGAGCACATCGAAAAGTCCAAAATAAAATATTTAAAATAATTACTAATTTAAAGAAGCAGGTGTTATGAGAAAGCAGCTGCTCCTAGCGCTAAGCTAAAATTTTTATTGTGTTTTAATCATACTTGAAACTCTTTAAACACGTTTTTCTCAAAACTGTGTTTTTCAAATTTTCCTCCATCATATCTCAAGAAAGATTTGACCGAAAAACTTCAAATTTATAGGGTAGACTCAGCACATATATAGGTACCAAATGAACTACGATCATTCCAAAATTCAAAATATTTCCATTTTTTATAATAAAAACATAACAAAAAACCCATGAAACTCGAAACTTTTTCTTCAGAGTTCTACAAAAAATCCAATTTTTGATATTTTCAATTGAGTATAGTCCATTCTGTGCATTTAAGCTAATAAATTAAAACGCCGTTAGTTTTTTTTTTTTGTATTTAAAATAAGTCAATCAGCCGGAATCGTGGAGGAAGTGAGTGTCCATTTTTTCGAGGAGGGTGTGTTCAGAGTGCTATAACTCACGTTCTATTGGATATTTTTAGCTAAACATGTATATACATACTCTTAAAATACATATAAACAAATGATGAAAAATTTAAAGTTCTATCTTTTTACTGGTCGTCAAAAAAAAATATTCTCTAAGAATGTTTAAAAAACAGGACGTCACATGGGTGAACCCCCTTGATCAACTATTTATTATTATTTAAATAATTTAAATACTAATTTTTTATTATATTCATCATCGAAGACATAAAAATAAAGTTTTTCGAATACTTTAAATAGTGTAAAGTAATCCTGTCTGTCTTCCGCCTACCTACTTTGTCATTGTCTCTCTCATAACACCGCGGTATACTACACTAATAAATCGGACTGGCTATTAAGAACGCAACCGAATTAATGTCTGGCAAATTAAATTTGTACTTATTTATGTGTAAATAAAGTAATATTAAAGTTACAGACATTCTAAAATGGTTTGAAATTAATTATTTTTTTTAATAAAAAATGGCATCTGGCACATTATTTTCAACACCAAAAATGTCTGGCATTAATAAATTCATGTTGTTAATAACATTTTAAATTTAGTGAAAAAGAAAGATTTCTTTCTAAAATAATTTAAAAAATCAATATTTTTTCCTGTAAATATATGATGCGCATTAATAAACGCAACGTTTACTGGCAGCCAGATAGCCCGCACGCTGTTCGGAAGGACGTAGAGAAAGATATATTAAAGAATCAGCTTTTCTAAAATTCTCTCTCGAAAACGTTGCTAGCTCTTAGACTATTAAGTATCTAATAATTGGAGATCAATTAATGCAGTAAATAAGGAGTATTAGTCAAAATATGAAAATTTTTCTAGAGGAGAGGCACATTCGGTTTTTGCACGCGGGCGACCGACACACCCTAGGATCAGTCCTGTGTGTGAAGAACGCTTAAATGCACTTGCTATATTAAGCATCGAAAAAAAATTGCAAAAAACTGTAATTTTTCTGAAATAAATGTTTATAGCCAAACCAAAATAGCGCGCTAAATAAACATGCTTTGGTAATGTATGTGTTCGTGATTGTAACCTTCTTATTAACACGCTTTTATAAGTTTCACTTGTATGTAACGGAATCTTATAACGCGATTTTTCAACCACTTTAAAAGATCGGATTAATTAGAAATTTTGAACACTTGTCAAGAACCGATGACAATACAATAATTTCATAACTTTGTTCCATTGCCTTTTTCAGGATCATCAGGAATAACGATAATCAGATTTAGAGACAATTCCATATTCCACTTCTAGATTTGGCAACTTATTGCATATACAATTTTCAAATTTGGCGACTTGTTCCAGGTTTAGCGACTAAGATAATAAGGTGTAACTCTAAAGCGAGTGTTTTTAATTTAAAGCTAATTATATGCAAGTGTAAAATACACTTGTGGTTATTACAAGTAAAACAAACAAAAAAAAATGTTCTTTATGTGAGAAAGTGGAGGATGGGTGTTTGTCAGAAATTTCTTACCATAATAATAAACATTTTTCTGAAAATGAAAATAAAAAAAAAAAGGCTCGTACATGTGCAAAAAATAATTTATGTTCTAACTGCTAAATATATTTTTTAATAAAACAATAAGTTTAGAAGTGATGATACGAATTAACATTATAGCAATACGTTTAAAAAGGGATAGTACGATTACACTTAATATTACCATGCTACTATTAACTCGCTTTCTTGAATGTCTGTCCGGGTGGAATTTTGTAATTGATAAACTGTATGACTTTCCGATGAGTTACAAATTTGAAATTTGGACCATAGCTCAGAAGTAGACGACAATGCATAAAAATGTGAAAAAGGGGGGTGGGGAAAGAGGAACTTTATACTTTTTAGTTCGTTATAAAAGTATGATACATTAAATTCTTTTAATTCGAACTTTTTCTATTTAACACACTTTTAATTGTTTGACCTGTTCCATAGAGACGGAATCTAATATAACGACACGGGACTCATCCGAGGCCCCGTAAACGAAGAGTATAAATACACTTCAGACCCTTTAATATCCATTGAAGAGCAAGACTAATTCCAGCAGCCACGTATAATTCCGGCTCCAAATATCAAACTGGAAGATAAATAAGAATGAGTAAATGATAGTTAAACTAAAAAACACGGTTTTATTGTAGATCGAACAAAAAAAATGAATTATAGTATAAAAAAAACTAAAGAACACGCTTTTATACTGAATCGAACTAAAGAGTAAAAGAATAATTCTTAATATAAGAATATAATGATGAACGAGAAAATTAATGGCATTGGGATAAAAGCGTGGGGTGCTTTGTACTACATTTTTACAATAACTCAGCATTTCGGAATAGAAGTTAGAGACAATAACAATTGATATATTTATAGAACACCACGTTTTTACCCCAATGACATTAATTTTCTTGTTCATCATTTTATTCTTATATTAAGAATCATTTTTTTACTTTTTACTTTACAAGACATTTTGGACCCAAAATGGTTTTTTGCACCAGAGCTTTTTTATAGAGAAGGTCGGCCCTTTGCGTCGTCCATTTTTGGTAATATTTTTATTATTTTAGTCAATTGTTTATAAATTATTCAAAAACAAAAACGCATTACATGAGTAATGCTCTTTTGATTTATTTGAACACTTTTAAATTAGCATAAAACTAATAAAAATGAAATGTTCGTAAAAGACTTCCACTCACGTTTGTGTGACGATTTACAAAAGAACATTTTAACATCAACACAGCGATTCTCAAATTGTGGGGTGCGCCCCACTAGGGAGATGTGATAATACTACTAGGGGACGCGAGCATAACAAAAAAATCTAAAATAGAAGATTGTTTGAAAAAAAACTATTAATTTACGGAAAAGAAAGCACAAAACAAAATCTATGTACATTCTGACATAATGAAAATAAAATACACATTTCCACTGACATAACATACTTATAAATGTAGAAGGGGAAAATAACACGATACTTTTATCCTATTACTCAAAAGTAACTTAAAATATCTATTACTTAATGTATAAAATTTAATTCTTATCTTGATAATTTGTACGGTTTATAATTAAGGTCGTATTGTAATTTAGATTATATGTACATTATTATTACATTCAAAACATTTTTGTAGTTTGGGAGGGGACAATGAAAATTATGATTCGAAATTGGGTCGCAAATATTGAAAGTTTGAGAAGCACTGCATTAACAATATTTTACCCTTTGAATGAATTCAAATTGTACTATCAGTAACTGCAAATACTCGGCTGTAAAAAATAATAAACACACGAGTTTTACTCCTTTCCTCAAGAACACTGGAATTTCAAATATAAATTGTTTTGTATTCTTACTCGTTCAATAGTTTATTTTTTCTCTATAACTCAAATGTCTTGACTTTAAATAGTACAGAAGGGGTCGTTCACATTTTATGGAAACGAATTTGATAGTTAATTTTCATCAATAAATACCGTATTTTTTTACGTCAATTTGCTTCCATCAGATAGCCATGATTCTTGACAATAACTTGCTTGAATTTTACCACAAAAGTATACTTTTTCTTGGTACTGGCATGCAAGGGTTAGTCCAATCCACTTTAACTGTTTCCCAAAGTCCGTCCAGTGTTCTTGGATGCAGTTTTCATAAGATTCCTTTCAACAAACCGAATGCACAAAAGTCCATTAGAGAAGCGTAGGGGGATTTTACACTGTTTCATCAAATGGGATACACTTTATTCCTGTTTCTGATTCTTTCTTTGCTAAATAAGCGGCAGCTGACATTTGAGTGCGACTAGATGCTTTATTCATCTGAAGCTCAACTTTATGAATGTCCTTTCCACACATAAAGCTGGAATTTATTCTTCAAAAATTGGTTCTAAAATATTCTACCGATTAGTAGAGTGAATTAGTTTTTTTACTTCTGACTATTTTGATTTTTAATTTGCCATTGTTAGAAAATCCTGCAATGATCATGAATCCTTTTTGGAATTTTACTGTGCACTGACGAAGCCATTTCGAACGGTCATTCCCGCGAGTTGTGATCAATAGAAAATTAATCTTTTTTATTACAGTCACTTAACCCTTTATCTATTGCATTATGAGTTACTATAATTTTTTCATGCAATAATTTTTTTTTTTGAATCACTAAATTGAAAATTAAGGGATATGCATAAACAAAACACTCAACTTTGGCAAATTTAATCGGTTAGAGCTAATTAAAAATATTCAGCTGTAAAACTAATTATATATACTGTTCACTTAAAATAAATAGATCGTTTTCTAAGGTCTTCATTAACATACAAAACATAAATAGACACCTTTTGACATTAACTACTTTTTTGGAGCAAAAACGACAATCTTCGCAATCCGATCAAAGTATCGGCTGAGAACGCAATTTTTGCTTTTGAACAGAGGTTCCCAAACAGAGGCGGCGTAAGGCGTGGGCCACTGCCCACGGCCTCACGGTACATAGGGCCTCGCGCCTTAAAGCCGAAATAAATTAAACGAAAAGTAAGCAACATCCACAAGTGCACATTGCAGGGTTTTTTATGATTAATAAATTAGAAAATTCTCAACTATATCTCTTTTTCTCCGTAAGATAGAGAAAAATTGATATATCGATTCTTTTTAAAAAAGATATTCTATTTATCGGTGTATAAAAGCATATGAATAAATAAACGTGAAAATATTGTTTTCCATTTTCTTTTATTAAAAATTTCTCAACTTTGTCGTTTCTGCTCATTTGTTATTTAGCCTGGCAACATTAGCTGGAGTTAAGCTGCTATCGCGCGGAGAGTCCCCGGTCAGGGACAGGGCATATAGTTCAGTACTTCCCATCATTAGAAAGCCAATTAAAGCATCGCATGCAGATGCAGTCTCGCTTCATGTTTCTTATGTTATAAATTATAAAAGTATTTGATGTGTGAACATATAATAGTGGCACTGGGCATTTCTCATAATTTATCAATCATGCCAGACTTAGGCACTAAGAGAGATATAGATAAAGGGAGAAAATGGAAACCAGGTGCAGGAAAAAATCGGAAAAAGCTGTATCTAACCAGGTGTTACGTTCAAGTATAATGAAATTTCTCGATCAGACTGAATCTGGCAGTACAGAATCAAATTGATCGGATCCTTTGACTTCTCAACAACATTTATCCGTATCCGAGTCTCCGTTGAATTTGGAAGTTACTCCAAATGCACCGACTATTGATACCGAACGACGAAAAATTGAAAAGAGAAATGGGTTCAAAAGTTTGCCAATCATAACCTGAAGTTGTGATTTCTGTGTCCATGTTGAGTGACATAAGTTACAATCAAGAGGAAGAGATTGTGATTAGTTCTTAGCCTGTGAACAGAGATGCCAGTGACGTAGTGAAACAAGCATTTTCCAGTTTTGACCGGGATTGTACACGTTTCCTAAGACAGATGCTCACCGGCCATGATATCGTTCAAAGTGGTTCTACCCAGCAGTTAAATTACAGTGATGAAAATTATCTTAAAGATGATCATAGACACTTTTCCAATTTTCATTTCTCAAGAAAACTAAATATTGGTGAAAACCAATGTCGTCGCTGGTTGGTTTATTCAAGTTCTAAAAATAAAATTTTTTGTTTTCCATGCAGACTATTTGGCAATTCACAAACTTAAATGGTACAGGAAGGGTGCTGTGATTGGAAACACTTAAGTAGTATTTTCCACAGACATGGGAATACTAAAGAACATATGGTCTATATGTTCTAATAGTTAACAATGGAAAAGGGAATAAAAAAAGTTCGGAAAAACAGACTGAGAAAACAAAAGGTGAATTCTCGAATCTCAAAAACATTGGTACAATTTGTTTGAGAGATTAATTGATATCATAAATTTCTTAGCCTCTCAAATCTGGCGTTTAGAGGTCACAGAGAATCTGTCAAAACAGACGAAGACAATAAGAATTCTGGAAACTTCATAGACCTATTTGAATTGATATCTAAATATGATCCTACGTTACGGGAACACATAAATCGCATTAATAATAAACTACGTGCTAACCATTATCAAAGCCACGATATTCAAATGAATTGATCACAATCATGTCAAATACAATTACCAGTGAAGAGAATGATAGGATAAAAGAGGCGAAATATTCTTTTTTACTCGAATGCACTAGAGACTAAAGTAGAATTTAACAAATTGTCGGTCATCTTAAGATATTGTAGTACATCAACTGGAAGTATAGAAGAAAATTTGATCTGATTTTTTTGCTGTCACTGAAATGACTAGAGAATATTTGACCAACGCAAAAATATTCAGAATTGTCGTGGGCAAGGATACGATAATGGCACAAATATGGTAAGCATAAATAGTGGAGTTAAAACTCGAATAGTAAATATAAATCCCTGGCATTTTTCACACCTTGCGGCTGTCATACCTGGAATCTGTTATTGGTAAACTCAGCTAATTCGTCAGTAGCAACAAAAACATTTTTTGGTTTTATTCAGAAGATTTTTTTTTTGTTGCGATTCTCAAGTTTCAGCAAACGCTAAAAAATTATCAAAAAATTAAAGCTTGCAAGTAAGCCTTTATCAGACACAAGCTGGGAAAGCAGAATCGAGGCGGTGAAGACCACATTATTATAATTTGATGATGTTGAATGCATAGAAAACTTAAACAAAAAGGAACAATCCGACACACTCGTGATTACGATTCCGCTTTAAATTAAATGTGTAGTATGGAATTTATCGTATCATTACACGTATGGCACGAGTTATTAACGCATGCCAATACCATAAGCAAATCATGGTATTGTGCAAGCTCAATTTATGCATTACTCTTGAACATTTGCGTACATTTTGTAGCTGGATCAAAGAGTATCGACAAACTGGATTTGAAAGATGCTTGTCTGACGCTCGTTAGTTATTGAGTAAAGCAATTATGATTTGCCAAAAGATTCTAAGAATAAAAAAGTAGCCAAAGAAAAAGAATGATTATAAAGGCGGCGATCAACCTATATAGTCTGTCAAAGCCGGTATGAAACAGAATTTTTAAATATCATGATTAATTCTGTGATAAGCAATATGGGTTCAAGATTTATATCTTTAAATCATTTTGAAAATTTGTTTTGCTCTATGACTTAAACAAGTTAAAAATATTCCAAAAGAGCAAATACTGAAAATCTCAAGATTTTACACAGTCCTGCAAGTAGGTGAGAGCAGTGACTTCCGAATTATATGAAGAATTCAAAATATGATCCAAATTAACCCAAAACTATTACAGACGTGAAACATCTGTTCCAATATGCTATAGAGAACAATTTGAAAGAAATCTTAAATATTTACATTGTCTTTCGAATTTTGTTAGCAATACTTTCAAGTATACCGCTTTCTGCTGAGACGAGCTTTACAAAATCAAAACTGATAAAAATTCTTTTACGAAATTCAATGGGTTAGGAATGATTTTCAGCTTTGCCAGTTTTATCTATTGAATACAGCATCTAAGATAAATTACGAACCAATCATTAAGGATTTCAGCAAAACTAAAAGCAGAAAATTTTAGTTTCTTTC